>PVHP010043326.1:0-14585 GCA_004024765.1 Zapus hudsonius
GGAGAGGCTACTGAAAATAGAATCTAGGTAATCCGGAGTGGTGTATCTCTGTTAACCTATAATGATCTCACTCTCTGATGGAGATTGTTTTTGTTATCTTTCAGAATGCAGCGAGAGGGCTGTGGCCCATCTAACCCTACCAATGGACCGCAGGCCCATAGCTGAGATCCTGGCAAGAGATGAGCCACCCCAGACATACCGTGGAGGATCCATATGGAACCTCGCAGAGAATGATGGGATGAACCAGTGACCCATAGCCACAGGCAATCAGTCAACACAGGATAAGCCAGTGAGACAGATACCAATGATTTTCGACACAACCTAAAGCAGAAGTACAGAGACCCCTAAGTCCTCAACAATAGAACAGCCTTAATATTCACCTACCATGACTCAGGGAACTGAGCGGAAGAGGGGGCGGAAAGATTGTGAGAGTCATGGTGCGGGAGAATATCCAGAGGCATGACACCCCTCAGTAACAACACACTTGGGCCAGGAAAACCAGGCTGAGTACTAGGCTATCCATGGTCCCCTGTCACAAGGACTGATCCAGACGTCCCACGGAGGAGGATATCCAGCTGATTGGGGACAGGGAAGAGGGACATTGGGGATCTGGAGATAACAACTCATTGTTTGCCCATTAAATAATATAACTCATTATGGACAATAAAAAAAGAAAAGAAAAGAAAGAAAAAAGAACTTCCTATTTATAAGCTAGAATTGGATTATTGTGGTTGTATGTGTGTGAGTAAATGAGTGATGAGGACAGACATTCAGTTCTCTTTAAGTCATTCATTAATTTGAAAATATTCAGCAAGCACCTGCTCTCTGTCTGGGAAGATTTGTTTTAGGCTCTGGTCTCAACAATATACACTAAGTCTTTATGTGGCTCATGGAATTGTAAAAATATATAACAAGTAGCATATGGATACATATAAAATTATAAAGTAGAAGATCCTAAAAAAGAGTGTACAGTCAAGGACTCTTTGAAAAAGTGATATTAAAGCTGAGAGTTTGGTTTTTGTCAACCTTTTAATGGTCACTTACTTAAAGATATGACATCAATTATAAATAAGGAAAACTCAGCTACCTATTCTGAACTTGACTATATGTATGTTTGTGATGTGAATGAGATCATTGACTTTTTAGCGATCCTACTACAACTGACATCGTATGAAGCAAAATTGTCAAGTTAATGCATAGAATCATGACAACTAATAAGCCATTATTATTTTAGCCACTAAGTTTTGCAATAGTATTAAAATAGGTACTTATGCTCAGAAAATTATTTTATAATTTCCAGCCTTTTTATTCTGGAGTAATCAGCATTTGCCATATAATTAGGACACAAATAAACATTTTATAGTGAACTATAAGAGAATTCATTAGGTGATTTTAATTTATTTATTTATTAGGGAGAGAAAATGAGGGGGGAGAGAGAATGGATATTCCAGGGCTTCTTGCCACTGCAAATAAACTCCAGACATATGCACAAACCACTTTGTCTGGTTTTGTGGGTATTAGGGAATTGAATCTGGGCCAGAAGGCTTTGCAAGCAAGCACCTTTAACCTCTGAACCATCTCCCCAGCCCTCCTGGGGTAACTTCTGACCAGAAGTCTGAGTGAAAAACCTGCTAGATGTCTGCTCACATTTTTTTTTGCTGATTCCATAATGATGGAACTAATGAGGTGTGCATATTTTTTTACTGAACCAGTGTAGTATTCGTGTCTTCCTATATCATATGAGTCCAGGTTGTTGTTACAGGTTGAATTAATAGCATCCAAAATTATTTGGAGATTTGGAATAAACTGAAGGGAAGCAGGAAAATAAATTCATTAAATATAGAAAAACAAAGCTAAAAGAGTTGAGAAGGTTTATGGTCTTTGACAGGCAACAACTGGATATTTTGAGAAATTGAAATCATGATATGGAAGAAAATTCTGGTACAAAGATAATTTAATGTCAAGCACAACTCTTCTCTTTCTCAATATTTAGTTTCCTGTTCCTTAATTTCTTTGTGTGTTAATTTCTGTGTGTGTCAAGAAGTATATAGGTAAAGCAGGTAAATTTTAGCTTTCAACAAACAAATTATCTTTGTTGCTACCCAGAAACTTTATAGCATCAAAACAATGAAAAAACACAAAAATGAATTTTCTTGTCATTTGCCACAATAGTAAATAGACTACTTCAACCCAAAAAGAAAAAAAAATCTTTCTTCAGATATACTTCTTTGTCAAGAGAGAAGTGAATTTTGAAATTTTTCTCATCAATTATCCAATTAGCAAGTGACAATCCGATGATTAAATACTAACCAACTTATTCAAATTAAGCCAACTAACATTATTGGTGTCCTAGGGTGCATAAATGTAATATAAACATATTTTACAGCATGATCATAAATATTTGTTTTAACAACATATAAACGTGATTTATTTCTAACAGCCACATTAGAAATAAGCAATGTCAAAGCCAAGTTCAACATTCAAAATAAAACTAAAGTCAAAAAATGTAATTATTTCAAGACAGACTACCATCCTAAATATTTGGTCTTAGAAATAACTGCTAAAACTTAGCTGATAGAAGGCCTAACGAAAGAAACACAAAGGGATTTCAGTGGTAAGTTTTTATTTCATACACTGATGATGTAGATGCATGAACTCTTGGTAGCAAAAAGTACTACACTCAAATTTTTATTCAATCAAATGTGGTTTGTAAATACTCATTATTTTCATTTTGGACTAGAATTACAAAAAATGAAATTGATACATAAATGTGTTCACTTTTAGGTAAACATCTATTTCTGGAGGCCACCGTCTAAGAAAACATGCAATCTTACCTCAGTGACATCTAGAAAAGCTGAAGATCTTAGATAAAATGTGAGTTCTGGAATCAATGATGAAATATTAATTATCAGTTCAGGTATTTAGGAGTTTGGTACTTGGAAAGGATCTTGTTTTTAAGAGATTCTGTGGACATATCTGTAGAAGCCAAGCTACAATACTTAAAATTGGACAGAAAGGACCTTTTTTATTGAGTCATCAGAAGAACTTAAGGAAAAAGCTCTGATTTAAATCAAAGTAATACTAATCATTGATTTCTTCAAATTTTATTATTGATTTCTTACTATACATCATGCCCTATTACAGGCATAGTGAGATGTCAGTGAATGAAATAGTCTCTTACACAACCTACATTTTAGTGACCAAATTGAAAATGGTGGCAAACAAAATTGTTGAATGATTGTAAGAGAGGGATCCCTTTATTAATGGTGGCTATAATGTCATCTGTACAAGCTATGCCTGACTTTTAAATATTATTTTGTGAGCATCTCTCTATCAACATCTGGATCTGCCCCTCCCCCATACTAAGATACTGTCCTTTTACCTTGAGCTTCTGTATAACAATCCTTCATCTCTCTATGGCTGACCTTTGAGGGTCAGTGTGAATTGAGAAATGAATGTTGACCCTAACTTGTGGAATGGGCTGCTCAGCTTGTCCTAGAATTTCCTGTCTTAAAGGAAGTTCCAAAATATCCCAACCATTAGCTATAGCCCAACAAAAGAAGCTAGTGAATATGAAGGCAGGACAGAAAGTAGGGGAAGTGACTTGAATTGGGACTCAGGTTGATTAGTTATTTACTCTGAAGGGCCATCTTGCCATAGGACAGTAAATCCAAAAGTAAATCATATTTCTTCAAAGGAGAGACAGAGATGGATAGAGAGAAAGAGAGAAGGGGAAACAAATAGAATTAGAAATAGAATATGAACAATTGAGTTGTTCAGGTTAGGGTTAAATGAGATATTTTATAACCTCATTAAAAATCCCATGCACTTGCTGCCTATGTAAGCTAAGAAAAAAAATCATACCTATGTTGTACTTTGGAAACATATGTTTTGAAATATATAAAGTTAGTGTTCCAAAAACGCCTTTGCCACTGTAAACTTTGAAGTGAAATTATGTGTAGTAAAAAACTGGTATCCTCAGGATCTTCTGCCCTTGAAACTTTCCAGAAGGGCTCTGCTGAATTTCTACAAAACTCTCAATCTACCACTTTATACTCCCATAATTACACCTGATTTTCTTAAATCACCAATATACAAAATAGATAAAATAATGTCTCATTCAATTTTGTTGTTTTCTTATTTATTCATTTATCATTTTCTACCACTTTGTATCACAAATATCTCCATACTTCAGACACATTACAGATTGAATTGGTTTTATGGGCTAGACTTAGAACCTAACAACCACTTATAAAAGATTTTCTATAGGAAAATTAATCCTGAACTTCAAATGAACTTTGAAGCTTAGGTCATTTGTAAATTAACAATGCCATGTTTGTGAGTGATAAATGTCAGATAATGTTGCAGCTCATAAATGCTATTAGAATTCAGATGAAAATGGTCATAGATAGGTCAGAAAATCATCCTGGGCAAATAAAATAGCAAAAGTTGGAACAATAATGCAGGAATTGTCCAGACTGTACTTAAGAGATCATTACTGGAATGAATAACTTGGATGTTAAGTATTGGATGGTGCCATATTTATAGAAATGTGCGAGGGTCTAGAATTTATGACAAGAAATAGGAAATGTGGGAGTGATATAATTGTATATGATCTTCTGTATATGATCAACTTGAGCAAAGAATACTATAAAGCAATGTGTGTGTATGTGTGTGTAGCTCAAGGTCTTCATTTCAAACAGTGATCCATCAATTTAGTGTACTCCTAATGTCAGTGAATAACATCCCTATCCCCACATCTACACCAGGTAAAAATATGGTTACTTAAGCCTGACACCTTTCCTTTTGTTTCCACATACATGACATCAGCAAAATTCTGTGAGCTCCTTGCAATGAACATGCCCTGAAATGATACATTTCTGCCAAGCCATAGTATTCTCTACCGCTATCTCCATAGCCCAAACCTCCAAATTCTTTCACCTGCACTATATCAGGATCTTCCAACATGCATATTTGCCACCTTCAATCAATCTACTCCACACCACAGGCATAGTGACCTCAAAGCATGCAACCCCATTTTCTGTACTCAACTACATTGGACTTTTAGTCCTTCCTCCCTCTCATGTTTTCTACGGTCACAGCAACTTTGAACACTGCATTCCTTCATACTGGAATGTTTTCCTTTTCTATAAGTTGATTAACCTGCTTAACTCCCATTCATTCCTCATATTTCTAGTACATAGCAATTCCTTCTGAGCAGCCTTCTTTGATATGCTGGTCTAAATTAGGCTCTTATATTATTATTTCACATTATGTGCACATTTTCCTTCCTAGCACTTTTCAAAGTTGGAAACATACATTAGCCTCTATTTTTTAAAAGTCTATCACCCTCATTAGACTATAAGCCCCAGGAGGTCAGGTACTGGATTTATTTTGCTTTTTACCATATCTCTAAGGCTTAGGACAGTGAACAACATATAGTGGGTACTCAGCAAAAATTCTAATCCATCCCCTTGATTTCCTACACTTTCAGGCATATTATACCTGTACTGTTCTCCTAACCTGCTTTTTGAACATTCCTGTGCACAGGCTTTGGCATTTGCTCTTCCTCCAAGTCTTCTTCACACCATTCATCTCTGCCCCTATCAGTCTTATTTGAGCATGTGTTTGGGACATATACCTTTGCACAAAATGCTGCTATATGGTGACAGTGAGGATTATTAACATAGCTCCAGTGGAAGATAAGCCACATGAGAGCAAGGATTTCGATGTTTTCTTCACTTTTATAACCCCATTGCCTATAATAGCACTTAGAATGTAACTGATAAAATCAATCACTCCAGACACCTGACCAAAGCTATCCATATCACTACATCAGACAACTTGAAACACCATCAAAGAGGTAATACCAACACATAAATTTTTCCATAGAAAATTTCTACTTAATAAAAAACAAAATAAAAATAAACACAAGTGAAAAAAATCAGTGGAGAATTAATGGGCAGATAATAAGAGCAATTTGCAAAGGGAGTAGGTGGTAGAAGACTTAGTATTTTTCAGACACTCTTCCTTTAAGCTTTATCAAGACATATGTGAAAACAAATTATATAACCGTGCTTTTCACATAACACAATGTATATATGCATTGAAACATCATAATGCACCATATATATACATATATACACGTATATATACATGTATATATGTGTGTATGTGTGTATTATTTTTAAGTTGAAAGCATTATATATATTGAAGGTGTACTATGCTATGCCTTCACACACACACACACACACACACACACACACACACACACACACACACACAGGCACACACACACACACATTGTGAAATGATTGCTGCAACCAAGCAATTTAACATATCTCTAACCTCACATGAGTATTGGAGTTTCTTTTGAACTTATATTAATGGAGAATTCATCCTTAGGTCCCTCAGAGGATTTATCAAATTTAGGTGTGAAGGATGTTTCAGATTATATTATATTGCTCCCATAATTACCTAGCAATACTTGAAATCTGTTCTTATACGTATTTGTCTGGTGTTCTCTACTACTACAGTATCAATTCTTCAAGGCAAGAGAGCATGTTTTCCTCTTGTCTCTAGGACATACTCACTGTTGCCAAAATTTATAGAATGGGTTTCACTTAAGAAAGTGCTTGTGAAGCTTTATCTAATAATGGGACCCAATGTTCCCTGGTCATTTTCTCTTTTTTATGAAGAAATGGAAGTCATGGAGAGGAATGGAGCTGTAATGATTACAATACAAATAAATAGTAGTTGACTGCACTTAGAAAAATAGCAATGCTGCTTTTCATATAGATGAGCAAATAATTCGTTACAGAAACAGAATTGAGATGTATTCCATAATGTTGTTAAAGTACTTCTGCCCAATGGGACCAAATAATAATTAATTTCATATTGAACATTATTTGCTAGAAACAAATGATGGAACCAATTTACAACTTTACACACAATTTATAATCCACATCACTAAAAGCCTCTAGAATTAATCTAGTCACTGGCTGAGGCCTCAAAACGCACTTCAAATATCAGAGACCCAACACAAAATAGGCTAAAAGTTCTTAGCTTTCCTTTAGTCAATAGTCAACAAGCCTAAGGTTGCATTTGTTTGTGCTTCTATGGGATGTGACATCTCTTGAGCTTCTTTTTATCAGCATATAATAGAATAAAAACCATGGGATAGAATAGCCAGACTTTGAGATTTTTGCATGAATATGAATTAAAGCTATGCCAAGTATTATTCCAATTTTTTCCAACAATAAGAGGAAAGGCAGTGGATGTCTTTTCCTTCATTCTTGTCAGATAGCAACTAAGCATTGTCAAGCTGCTCTTAAAGAGCTGACAGGCAGTTATAATACAGAAAGAACCAGAGCCTTTCAGACCCTCACTGCGTGGGTACAGAGTAGATGCCTGGCAAGAGTCTATCTTGCCACTGTGAATTTATTTTTCAGAACAACCAGTCTGCTATAAAGATGACCTCTGTTCATATGCTTATAGTCTCCCTCCATTCACATGTTTACAGTCCCCTATATGCCTATTCTAATATGTGGGGCATATATTAAAATGCTCCTGAGAAGGGAATGCCAAACATGTAATCAGGGAAGAGAAATGGATCACAAAACCATAAAAAAAAAACACAAGAAAAAAGACCAGTTTTGTCACCTTTCAGGTTGATTTTGAGTTCTTTTCCAAAAGTAATGTGTCTCCAAAGCTCAACCCCTCTCTGGTGAGCTGTACCAGGTTATAGAAAAATTGGCAGAATTTAGAATGAAACTACTGAATTCAAATCTCAGCTCTGCAATATGAGCCTTGTGAAAATTAATTCTGCATCTCAATTTCTTCCTCTGAAAAATGGAGGAGAAAAATGGTACCTGTTACCACTCAGAGACTGAACAAGAAAGAAATACATACATGAAGAAATATATACAGTGACTAGCTCATAGAATTTTGATGTTTAATACAGAGTAATTATTACTTTTATTCATTAAGCTGAGGGATAATTAGATGTATCAGCTAAAATTAAGTATACCTAAACTTAATATCAAATAGCCATCATTTTTAAGCTTTTCTTTGGGCTTCCAATTACAAAAGTACTTCTTGAGGTCTACCATATTTCTGTCATTTGCTCTCTAAATGACATAAATTATGTTATTTAACTTTTATGTGACAATTTCTCCACTTATAAAAGGCATAAAATATAGGACCTTCAAGCTAAAGTCACTGTGAGGATTATATAGGTTCATTAATACGAAATCCATATAATAGTGCCTTTTAAATGAACAATAAGACTAAGGTAGTGGTAGGTTTAGGACTTCAACAGGCTGAATGTGTTTTTCTAAGGGTTTATTTCCCATTCCTTTATTGTCCAGTTCTCCCTTGTATGAACTGCCTCCTTAATTCCTATATTGATTGACCCTTAAATGTACCATGCCCCAACATACCTTTCCATACACCATATTCCTTTCTGTGTGTTCCTTTCACTTTCTTTACAACTCCCTTAATTGGGGCCCAAATAAAATTCTACTTTGTAAAATTCATCATGAGCCATGATGCCCTGTTTCCTTGAATGCATTTACTTCTTTGCCTCTCTACTCTGGAAGTCATAGTGTCTACATCAATATCTCATAACCATATTATCCCATTCCACTTCACTCCATTCCACTGACTCATGTCCTTAGACTGCTCCTCACACACATCTCTCATCTACTCATTTTGATTCTAAGATAATTGAGGGAGAAAGTGTCTTATTAATCATTTCCAGTGTATCTAGTGTCATAGAATTGGCAAGAGATAGGTATAATAAACATTTGCTTCTCAAAAATCAGCTTCCAATTTAATCCACAATTTCACCTTGAAAATCAAATAGAAACAAGCATGAATGTTTTGGGGTGAAATTAAGTAAGATAGTATAAAACAACTATCAATTCCATGAGTCATTAGTGACAGGGTGATGTCCGCATATTCTAGAACTTGAGATATTTCTTTTGTTTTTATCTTTCTTTTACCATTTGTCATAGTCAGCCACATACACTGAGATGAATCTCCAAGCCAGGCATAGTTATAGGAGGAAAGGGTTTATTGAAGCCACAGATCCAGGGGAAGTTCCATAATAGTGAAAGGGGCTGGGCCCCTTTCACAGATCCAAGCAGAGAGAAACCCAGCACCACACACACAACAGCAAACAGTCAGGTGGTGGGAGGAGATTTTCTCCCCCTTTAAATATAGCCTGAGCACGTGTGGTCTTGCAATTCTATCCCAGACTTAATGGCTTCCTGAGTCTCTGGAATTTCCTTCCTGCACTGCCCACACAGGAAAGGATGTTTACTTCTAGATTCTTTGAGCTTCTTTACATCCTGCCCCCTACTGAGAGGATGCCTTCCTGTAATCATCCTCAGAGACCCACAGAAGATAATTAAAAAGATCAAGTTGACAACAAAGCCTAACTATCACCCTATTATTTCATTAAACACATTGTAATAGAGGTAAAGATACCATGCTGGGAGAACATAGAGAAAATAATTGACAATGAGAGGTAGAGGGCGGGGAGGAGTGTTATGGAAGTTTTCTGTGTGCAAGTATTTCAGTAAGCGGATGGATATATGTTAACAATAATGTCAATATCTAAATGAAATATGTAAATAGAATAAAATTAGAAGAGATAAGTTGATTTTAAAATTGTATGTGAAAGCAAGTTAGAAACAAGATCTTGGAGTTTAAGGACATAGATTCACCAGGACTGGAAGTAGAAGTTCTTTATAAGAAGTAAAATATGGAACAATAAAAAAGAAGTATAATAAAAGTATAATAAAAAAGGGTATGGTTTCACACACCTTTAATCCTAGCACTCAGGAGGCAGAGGTAGGAGGATCTCTATGAGCTCAAGACCAGCCTGGTACTGTAGAGTGAAGTCCATGTTGGCCTGGGCTAGAGTGAGACTCTACCTCAAAAAAAAAAAATTGAAGATTCCCCAGGTATAGAATGCCTACTAAGTTCCAGACATTTCATGTGTGTTACTTGATTTAGACCCCAGACGAATCATGTGCGATGAGTATTTTCTCTCATTCTATTGGAATAAAGGGGGGACAGGAAGGAGAAATCACTTAACAAATTATGAAGGTCAGTTTGACTTCAGTTTCAGTGTTCTTTCCATGCATCCAAGCAGCAAATTTTTCATATAGAGATCATTATGTACCAAGTATGTTTTAAGATATTATATTTATGGTGTTATTTAGTCTTTCAATGTCTCCAATTAGGTATTATATTATCACTTATTTTACAGATGATATACATTAGACAAGGAAGCTAAATGATTTACTCTAGATAACACAACAAAAAATAATGGAGACAAAATTCAAACACAAGTCATCTGTCATTAAATCATATCCATTAGACTTTTTCCATCATGTTAAACCCTGTTAGGTTGGAGAAATTTGCCATCCTACTTCGGCCAACCATTAGCACAAATGCTCCTTGTAAAAGTGACTGATTAAGATAAGTTGACTTGAAAGTAGAAAATGAAATCTCGGCTCATCAGAGAAAATCAGCATTTTCTACCTCTTTTTCTCTGCTTTATTCTAAGCCAGAAAGGTGAATACATGGCAGTTTATCAAGTATAGAACTCATATTTCTGTTCACGAGTCCAACAAGGGCATTATCAATGTTTTGTTTGGAAACAGCACTATGACTAACGTCCCAACTCCTTCCCAAAGAAATGCATAAATATTCATGCTAGAACCTTTTTGTAATTATCCTATCTGTTATCTACAATGAGTATCATACCAAAAAGTAATTACACAGTGAGCTGGTTCACAGAAGGAGTACCCCTTTAAGGAGCATAGTTAAATGTGTCCCTATAATGCTCTCTTTAATGTCCTCAAAATACAATTGTGATTTTTGAAAGCTATAGTCAAACTGTAGCAGGGCATAGAGATAACTACACAAAAGAAGGTCTCTGACGTCTCAACTGCAAGAATGGAAGGGAACTGATGAATTAGTAGCAATCCACAGCTTCCCCAAACAGGTGTGAATTAATCCTGCCCTCCATGGAGTGAGAACAGAAGTGAATAGGAGTGGGCTGCTGAAACTCAGGGAAAAAAAATATCAGATTGAGAAATCAGGAGTCTCACCATGATGAACAAAGTCTGGGGCTGAGAAGTTTGAACTTGTTTAAATCCTGTGTTCTTCTTCACTTGAATGTTAGAACATAGCCTTGAGTAGGGAAGGGGTGACATTTCTATTTCTAGGCTGTAAGGATCCAATTTAAGAAGCGAAAGAATATTCTGGACCAAATCAAATTCCATCATAATTTCAAGTCCTTCCAGCAACAGACCCATTGATTTGTCCTGATATGGGCTGTCAAACCTTAATATCCTCCTAACCTACCTTGTCACTCACCTTTCATTTCTGTTGCACTGTTTTGCTTTTAAACAAAGATTTTAAAAAGTATTATTTTAGTAATTTTTTCAGTAATGTTTGCCAGTTGATTTTAATGGATAGGCAAATTGAGGAGACCAAGAGTTTTTATCATGACTCTAGTCCAGACTACTATATTTCCAAAATGCATTTCCATCTAACATGGAAGTAAGCACTGACATACCACTCAATGACATCCAACATTCACCTACATATTTGGAATTGAGTTTATCATATCAAAATCCCCACGGAGATGGTTGAGACCCATCTTCTCTCTCTCTCCCCTCTCTCTGTTTGAAATAAATAAATAAAATGGAAATGTTTGGCAGCTTGACTTCATTACATCTTTAATTAGATCAAGGTGTTGCATACCCAGCCAAGGTGGAGGCATTAGAGGGAGGTTAAATCAGAGGACTTCTTAGAGAATAAAGGGGTTTCTCTAACTTCTAGGCAGAGAAAATGTTAATTCTAAGGAATCTTGCAAGCAACTTTTATGGGAAATGAGATGAAGAAGGGGAACGGAAAGGATGGAGATAAATGTGCATATATGAGGGTAAATATTGAATAGCCAAAACCAAGAAGGAGGTGTGCAGGATGGAGCAGCTGCTGATCAAGCCCCATGACACAGGGCTGATATATCTGAAAATGTTTTCCTCACTTTGGGAAGTAACTAGATCAATGAGCATATTAAGAACCTTATTGAGCAGTACAATGGCTACAGCTCCTGGAGCTATGGAGTGAGGAGGGCAAAACCTGAACTCCTGGATATGGAAATGATTTGAAGCAGTCAGAAGTGAAAGAGGATATACATTGGAGGGGGAATCCAACAAGCTCTAAGAGAAATAGGAAGAACAGTAATGGTAGGATTCAGTTGTTGGCATGATATTTGCTAATAAGTGTCAGTCTCAAAGGGCAAAAAAGAATTACACAATCCTCAAGGTCAAAGAAAGAAGTGTAAAATCACTGTGGGAAGAAAAAAGACATCAATAAACCATTCAAATAATGATTTGTTGTCAGGATTTGATACCAAGTGATATCAGTAATCACACAGAGAACATATTGTGGAAAAAAATAATAATTTATACATTTAAAGGCTTCCCAAGGATCTATTTGCTATGATTAAAATCTGAGATGTGACAGAATTTGATGTAAGTTAGAGGTCCCAGAGACAGCTCCATATTGTCGTGTTAAAAATAAAATTACAAAGAAAATGGACTGGAGATATTGCTCAGTGGTTAAAGGAGCTTGCTTGCAAAAAACTAATGGCCCTGGTTCAATTCCCAGTATCTATTTAAACTATATGCACAAAGTGGAACATGCATCTGGAGTTCGTTTGCAGTAGCAAAAGGCCCTGGTGTACCCATTCACTGTTTCTCTCTCTCTCTCTCTCTCTCTCTCTCTCTCTCTCTCTCTCTCTCTCTCTCTCTCTCTCCTCTCTCTCTCTCTCTCTCCTTGAAAATAAATAAAACTTTTTATTTAAATTGCAATGAAGAGAATCAGATACATGTTGAAATTAAAGAATCATCTAGCACTTGAGGCTGAGACCCATACTGAGCCATCATGCTCTGGTGATCCCTGTACTGACAGTCTCATGTGTCTCTTCCAAACTCAAGTACATCCATCCTAAAGAATATCATTACTCTATGGCTGTGGTAGGAGCTCCCTTCTCTCTAGCAGAAAAAGAAAAAGAGTGAAATATGGTCCAGCTGCCATTAGAGAAGCTGGCATGCTGAAGAGGCTCTATAGTTTGGGCTGCTACATAAAATACTTTGGCGATTTGAGTTTTACTCAAATCCTCAAAGATGGTCTCTAGATGGTCTCTGATGGCAAATAATACTTAGCTGGCCTCATCAACCAGGACCTGGCTGATGTGGTAGCAGAGCTAGGCCACGTGTCTACAGCTGTTTCACTATAGAGAAAACCACAGTCTGGCAATCAGTACCATTAACAGCCATGCCCAGTATTGCCCAGACCTATGTGTCATCTGAGTTGATATTTTTGCTAATGTCAACACACTATTCTTGTATAGCAGTTTCCTCCTAATTGAAACATTCCCTCCTGGAGAGAGGCTCATGAAATTCACAAGTCTCTGGAAGCACAAAAAATTGCAATATTCACAAGGCCCCTCCCCTAGGTAATAGAAACTGTAAATAATTGTTAGGGAGAGGGGATGATCCCAATGGTGGAGCTGCCTGCAGAGAGCTCCAGGGATGTAACTTTTGTGAAACTTCACCTATGCTGAAATGTGCTTTGTGGTTTTATAACTTTCTTAGAGTCATCCATGCCAATAAACTCACTGGTTCACTTAGCTAGACTTGGGTGGACTCATTTCTTTGGTCTGTCATGGGGGCTGTATCTGGGGTGAATAGACATTTGCTCATGTCTCCTCAGAAAATGTTAACACAACAACCCCTCATCACTTCATCAGGACATCAATGACAACTGTTAACATTTTTTTTCCTCAGAGAACTACAGAACAAGGCACCCTAACTCCCAGGATTTTCCCAGATCAAACTTTGTATCTTTTTTCCAAGTACTGTATATGTTGGCCTAAAAGATGTGAATCCTCCTGAATATTTTATTTTAAAGAACTATGATGTCAAGTATTTTGCCATGAGATACTGATTGACTTGGTATCCAGAAGGTCATAGAATAGACATTTAATCTGCAGATCGGTGAAAGACAAAGGCTATTCTATTTGAGTTTTGATATATTTGGCCTTACACTGGCTTCAGCCATAGGAATCTCTGTTTTAAGGGAATTGATCTATGGAGAAGGCATGTATATTAATGAAGAAATATATAATACAGGGTTGCTGTCAGAATTTAAATCTTGTTGAAATCAATCCTCAGTTGTGTTGGGGTCAGATGCCTCTGGGGGCCCACAGAGGCACACCCTAGCCTATTCTCAAAATGGAGCCTGGAGGTTTGCCAAAATAGGCTTTGCCTGGCCTATTCTCAAGATGGCACCTGGTGGTTTGCCAAAATAGGCTTAGCTTGTAAACAAGTTTCAGGAAGTAATCCTGGTTGGCCATTGCACATCTGCTCACCCCATGCACTCTGCATGTTTTAGGTTCTTACCAAGACTGACCATGTACCTGCCACGCGAACAGCTCCCTGATTGGCTAAGGAGCTCTATATATTCTGTATCATTTCCGCAATAAAGAGAGAATA
>PVHP010043328.1:0-14557 GCA_004024765.1 Zapus hudsonius
TTGACTCTATTTCAGATACTGTACTCTGGGTCTCCAGATCGATTCACCTTACATATCTATAAATTTGTGCCCCGTGACCTCTGTCTCAGCCCTCTCCCGCCCTCATTCCTACTATCCCCACACTCCACCCCAACACACACACAGACTCCTACATCTACTTGGCATTTTCTTCCTCTGTTTCTCTGTGTAGACAGCTTGTCTCTACCCCACACATATATGAGGTCTTGCAGGGTTTGTCTTTCTCTACCTGGCTGATATCACTTATCATAATGTCCTCCACGTTCACAAATGACACATTCCTTTTCTCCAAGGCAGGAGAACATCTCACGGTGGATATATGCGTTTCTGCTTTATCCATTCATGGACTGGCTCCGTCGCTGGATTCTTGGAGATGGTACTGCCCTCAAGATGAGAGACAGCATTTCGTCTCCTTTGTGTACAGAAGAAAAGAGATTCCCTGGGTCTTGACAGGCAAGCAAAGAATCCAAAGGGGGAAGGCTCGTGGTCCTGCTCCATTCACATTCGATCTGGCAGCTTGTCCAAAATGCAAAACCCCAGAAGCCAGCCATGCTCAGCTCATAGGCTCCACATGGGAGTGACCCCCCCAAGTCCCAACTCCATCCGCTCGACACTGCTTAAGTGACATAAGGCCTTAAGTGGCAGTGTTCGGTTCTCCATACTCTATCAGTAAGCACTGTGCACTGAGTTGGTTTCTACAAGGATTACATAAAGCCAACTTCTTTTACTGTCGTATTTACGCTTAAACACAACAAACAGAGCAAAAGCTTGACCTAGATCCAGAGAAGACAAGTGATTTTCTGACAGCCACGCAGGATTTCAGTGGGCGAGCAAGGGCAGGAAGCCATGCCTGTACCTCGGGCTGGCACCGCACCATGTCTGTCCACGTGGGTCAAAAGTGACCGCTTAGAGCAAATCTATGATTTGCTTTCAGTGTTTCCCTCACTCGACATTCATAATAAACGTAGAGCGCCAGCAAAACGACCATTCGAACTTCAAATGTGGAAACTAGAAAAGGTTGATCACAGACTTGAGATATGATAACCCCATACTGTGTGTGTGCATGCATGTGTGTGTGTGTGTGTGATTTCACATGGGCACAGGTATCACTGCCCACCGCCTGCGGAGGCAATGATAACACACACACACACACACATAGGTTAGAAGAACGTTCTCCCTCTATTACACACACACACACACACACACACACCACTTATGGGTGGAAGAACGTGCGCTCTCTCTCACTCTCTTTCTCTTTTTATTGCTCTCTCTATTGCCAAAAATGAAACAAAGTCTATAGAGCCCCTTGGCCAATCAGGGAGCTGTTGGTCAGTCTACGATAAGAACCTGTGTGCACGGCGGGCATGATGTGCAATAGCCAATCAAGACGGCCTCCTGGAACTTCTTTACAAGCCAAGCCCGTCTTGGCAAGCTGCCAGGTGCCATCCTGAGATTAAGCCAGCCATCCCCAACACACAGGTACATGTGGGGGTGCATGGACACATGTGAGGCCACAGGTCAATGTTGGGGGGAGTCTTCCTCAGCTGTTCTAGAACTTGAAGACTGAACCTGGAACTCACTGATTCGGTTTGGCTTTCTAAACAGGAAGAACCAGGGATCCTCCTGCCTCCACCTCCCTGGTTCTGGGGTTACAGGTGAGCATGGCACATCCAGCTTTTATGTGGGAGTTGGGAGGATTCCCATGAGTGCATGGCAAGGATGTCACCCAGTGAGCGTCTCCCCAGGGCCTCAAGCCCCATACTTTTTCTGATGCGAACTTTCTTTCTCCACATCTCTTTGGCCTAAAATATCCAACATCCTTGTTAAGAAATTATAGGCACTTGCCTCCAGTGCCTGAGGCTCTGGGTTCAGTTCCCCAGGACCCACATATGCCAGACCCACAAGGTGGTGGTGGCTCTGGTGTGCTCTCTCTCTCTCTCTCTCTCTCTCTCTCTCTCTCTCTCTCTCTCTCTCTCTCTCTCTCCTCACTCAAATGAATAAATAAAATATTTTTAATTGATAAAAATGAAGGGGAATGGGGCTGGAGAGATGGCTCGGCGGTTAAGGCACTTGCCTCCAGTGCCTAAGGCCCCGGGTTCAATTCCCCAGGACCCACATAAGCCAGACCCACAAGGTGGTGGCCCTGTTGTTCTCTCTCTCTCTCCCTCCCTCCCTCCTTTCTCTCTCTCTCTCTCTCTGTCTGCTTGAAAATGAATAAATAAAATATTTTTTAAAAAAGAAAATGTATGATACCATTCTAAAGTCTGCCAATTCACCCACGTGCCCTCACCGCCCTTGATTTCTGCCAAATGTAGGCAGTGGAGAATTCAAATTCCAGTAAATCGTCCCTGACCGCAGCCATTATTCTGCATTCCTAGCATTCTGTGTGTCCAGGCAAAGGGGTCATCCGGCATCCAGCAAGGTGTCCGTCGCTTTAACCGCTGCCCTGGTCTGCTTCAGGAAGCAATAACTCTCATTTTCCTTACTTCTCCTGTGAATGAAAGCAGCCAACATCTAGCCATATAAAATTCATTTTCATGGGTTTTGCACTTCACACTTATTTTAAGACTCACATAAAACAGGCCACAGGAGGGTCACGCAAGGGAGGGTGTGATACCTCATGTGTTCCAAAAGGGACATGGTGGACACGATCTTAACTCAGGAGGTTCACAAGGATTCACTCCTAGGAATATTAAAACCCTGGCCCAGTGGCCCGGCCACAGAATGAGGAAAGACATCACCCAGTGCGAGCAAGGGTCCCGACTCCCACCTCTCAATAACGGGCGCTCACCCTCCTCCCAGCCACATTCCTACCTATAAAATTCACATAAATCAAGTCAAGAGCATGTCTGCTCTCTTTGAAATCTGGACTTTAGCACACAAATCAAAAGGATATTACAAGTACTAATGTCTCATCTAGTGTTTTAGAATTCAGCATAAACAATGACACAAAAATTCTATAGTGGCTTTAACAATGATTTGGGGTTTTTGGGGGGAGTTGTTTTGTTTTATTTTGTTTTACTGTCTGAAAATATAAGTAGGGCTGGAGAAATTCAAGAAGGTGCAATCACAGGTTCTTAGTGTGTATTAGATCTCTCCAGGTCTATCTGATGCCCAAATACATTCCATATAATCAATGTTTAACTATTTCTAGCTCCCAAAGGGCACCTACACTTTTACCCATTGGCAGGTGCTAGTCCTTACAAAGGTCTGGCCTTATTGTCTGAGAACTCCTCGTCATCTGGGGAGCAGCCCAATTCTTTAATTTATAACTGCCGTCCAGGGGTCACTCCTAAATAAACATACAAAATCACATAATAACATAGACAAACATACTAAATAACATAATAACATAAATAAACATACAAAGTCACATAGTAACATAAACAAACATACTAAATCACATAGTAACATAAATAAACATACTAAATCACATAACATAAACAAACATTAAATAACATAATAACATAAATAAACATACTAAATCGCATAATAATATAAACAAACATACTAAATAACATAATAATATAAATAAACATACTAAATCACATAATATAAACAAACATACTAAATCACATAACATAAATAAACATACTAAATCACATAATAATATAAAGAAACATACTAAATAACATAATAACATAAACATACAAAATCACATAGTAACATAAACAAACATACTAAATAACATAACAAATAAACATACTAAATCACATAAAAACATAAACAAACATACTAAAGTTTCACCACGGTCTGATTATTATTGAATGATATTGTATTGTTACATATTCAGATACCAACAAAAATGCATTAGTTTCGATGAAACTAGCACAACCATAAATTCATTTTTTTGTCCATCATAAGGCTTTACGGGTGACTGAAACGTCGCCTGGGTCCCACCTCATCTTCTATGAAACCACACATCAGCGGTCTTGAATCAACTAAGGTGAATTCCATGTGGATATATTTCTCGCAGCTCACTACTGACTTTCGCTCCTTGCTTTGGGCTCAGTGTTCACACGTCTGTAAACTATTTTGAATCTTAATCCTGCCGTGAAGCGTATCATCTCTTCTCCGCTCATCAGCTTTCTGCTGGCAGCCAGATCAGCCTCGTGAAGCCCTGGGCCCTGCTGTGCACACTAGTGGAACTTATCACTGGGGGCAGTGATCATACAGATCCACACACACACCGCTTGTGGGTTGATGAACGTGTGCTTTTTATTGCGGGAACGAGGCAGAATACATAGAGCTTCCTGGCCAATCAGAGGGCTGATGGTCAGAACCTGTGCAGAACGGCCAGTCGAGATCACCTCCTGAAACTCATGAAGCTAAGCCCCTCGTGGCCAGCTGGCAGGTGCCGTCCTGAGATGAAGCCAGGGGGGCCTCCAAAGGCCCCAAAGGCTTTTGCCCCTGACAGGAACACCCCAGGACAAGGCAGCCATAGTATTTGTGAGACTGTCCATCAATCACGCTGCTTCTATATTCATGAATATCTTTGGTTTTCACTACAATGAGCAGGTTTCTGATGCCATCCAAACACATCTCAATGAATCACTTCAATAAAAATTATTTTCACCTATGATTAAAAATACCCCCAATGCTTTGCGGAAGAGGGGCCGGAAAGACTGTAAAAGCCTGCTTGGTCTTCACTTGCTGTTCTGTCACTAACACAAATGTCTTTACTTCTGATCAATTTTTAAATAAAAAAATGTTGAACAAAGAGGAGCATCGAGTGAACATTTATGTTATTTGACCAATAATCTTTAGAACATCTTTTATTCCTTTACATAAAAATTCAAGATATATGTATATTTGAAGTTCTGTCATCTGGTTTCAATGGAAGTTTTCAAATGTACCGTGAAGTGGTCATTGTTAGTCTTTCGTTAGGAGAGTTATTCTTACTAAAACAGAGATTACATGGACCCACTCTCAGGGCTTCTAACTCAGTATGTTCTGGTGTGGAACTTAATAAATTGTTTTGCTTTTTTGTTTGTAAAAAAAAAATTAGATGGGCTGGAGAGATGGCTCAGCGGTTGGGGCACTTGCCTCCAGTGCCTAAGGCCCCAGGTTCCATTCCCCAGGACCCACATATGCCAGACCCACAAGGTGGTGGCCCTGGTACACACGTTCTCTCTCTCTCTCTCTCTCTCTCTCTCTCTCTCTCTCTCTCTCTCTCTCTCTGCTTGAAAATGAATAAATAAAATATTTTTTTAAAAAATTAGATGCTTTAGCCCTCGTCTCCATGGAATGTTCCAGCAATCCTTTGAGAAGGACCTTCAGTGGATTGGGGGCAGGGAGGAGGGAAATGGGGGTACCAACACAAGACTTGTTCATACAGTGTTTCTACTTCTTAAAAATAAATAATTTATTCCAAAAAAAGTGAATAAGCAAAAAAAATTAGATGCTTGATTTTTTTCGTTTTTCAAAATCCTTTCACCTGAGGTGTTTTAATATTTTAATCACAGTTTGTATATCAAATATGAATTTAATCAGGACCCTTAATGTCCAAAAAAAAAAGTTGTGCCACAAATCTTAAAGCTTCTTGCAACTCTAGGAATTTGAAATTCTCAGAATTTTCTAGACATCGTCTCCTAAAAAGTGAAAACTTGGCTGAGGAGATAGTTCAGTCAGTTAACAGCTGCCTCACAAATATGAGGACTGGAGTTCAATATAAAAGTTCACCAGAAAAGCCCTGGGCATGTAACTCCAGCACTGGGGCCCTGGGGACAGGAGGGCTCCCTGGGATTCGCTGGACACCAAGTCTAACCCAACTGGTGAGTTCCAGGCCAGTAAGAAACATTGTCTGTGGGGCTGGAGAGATGGCTCCTCGGTGAAGGCCCTTGCCTCCAGTGCCTGAGGCCCTGGGTTCAATTCCCCAGGACCCCCATAAGCCAGACCCACAAGGTGGTGGCCCTGGTCCAAATGACCTGCTTTCTCTAACTCATGCAAAATGCTGTGCTAATAACATCTCCTGTATCGACTCATCAAAGGGTTAAAGTGGTGAGCACCTGGCACCAGGCGGGTGAGGAATTGGCATCACTTTGTGGGTGTTGATGGGTTGGTGGCAGGAGCAGCAATGTCTGGAGGCTGAGGAAACTCTGGCAAACGAACCGTGCGACTTTTCTGAACTCCAGTTCTCACTCATTAATACTCTTCAGCTAATTGATGTCTTGCCTTGGATCTCAGTCCTCAAGTAGAAAATTAGTAATCAGGGGAACAAAGAGAATCTTCCTCCAAGTCAGTAGGAAAACCCATCTAGTAATTTGAAATCTCCAGTTTTCCCTCAAAATACTTTTATGTAGAATAATACCAAGCAGCATGGAACCCAACATTGGCTTCCTTATTATTAACGACAATGGGTTTTTTTAATATTTTCTTCTTTATTTATTTCATTTTCAAGCAGAGACATGAGAGAGAGAGAGAGAGAGAGAGAGAGAGAGAGAGAGAGAGAGAGAGAACACCAGGGCCACCACCTTGTGGCTCTGGCTTATGTGGGTCTGGAGGAATTGAACCGGGGGCCTTAGGCACTGGAGGCCTTAACCGCTGAGCCATCTCTCCAGCCCTCACGACAACGTTTTAAGATTGCTGGTGGCAACCCAAAAACCTGAGCTTCTAAATCTTCATCTTCGTCTTGCGCCCAAAGACGACCATTTCTGTGCTCATTTGTGGAGAGCAAATATCTTTTGCTTGAAGATTTCAAGGAGCTCAGGGCTAAATGAGGCAGATTTCTACTCAAAGGAGAGCTGTAACTTCATTTATTTAAGATCCAGGGGAACACTGGACCCAAGATTCGCTTCACTGGTATTCATAACAGCTTCATGAAACATGGACTTTCCTCCCTCCACTTCTTTCTTGCAAGATGTTAAAGAATAAACATAGCATTCCTTAGCAAAGAGAGACACATATACAGTCCCGGGCGGCACTCATAAATCCTTATGCTTCTGTGTAACTGAGTTCACCCTAATACCCAAGGGGTCTTCTTGGAGCAACTCGATCAGTGGCTTGGGGGGGGGGGGTCTGCTGCTATTCAGAGAGGGTAATTAGGAACAGCGACTTTCTTTCCTTTGACAGAAGGCACAAGGCTCAGCAGGTAAGAGAACTAACCCCACACGCATGAGATCAATTGTCCAGCACTCACGTAAACACCTACGTGTGGCCACACACATCTGTAACCTCGGTCCTGTGGGGAGCAGAGGCCAGAGGATTTCTGGGGCTCAAGGAAACAGCAAGCTTTTGAACCAGGGAGAGACTCCATCTCAAAGAAACATGGATGAGTGGAGGGAGGGAGACATTCACACACACGTGCATGTAGGGTGCACGTATCTGCACATATACCACACTTACTGCGCAGAAAGAACTCTAAAAAGCACATGAAATGTACAATAACTGAATCATGTCATTGCCCGCGGGGGCAATGATAAAACACACACACACAAACACACATACACCACGTATGGGTGGAAGAATGCGCATTCCCTCTTTATTGCTCTCTCAGATCTCATTGCTCATACCTCATACCTGTTACCTCATTGCTCATATCTCTTTATCTCTCTCCATCTCTCTTACCCTCCTGCAGATATACTACAGAATATATATAGAGAGAGAGCTCCTTGCCAATCAGGGAGCTCTTTATTGGTCTATGACAAGAACCTGTGGGCATGATGTGCAAATATCCTAATCAGGACCCCCTCCTGAAACTCATGAAGCCAAGCCCCTCTTGGCAGGCTGGCAGGTGCCGTCCAAGACTAAGCCAGGGGGGGCCTCCAAAGGCTTTCGCCCCTGACAGAATCACTTCTAAAAATTGCATTTGTATTGAAGTTTTTGTATTTATTTACTTACACAAGCTAGGATCTCTTATGCTGCAGAGAAATGTCTATCCATAGGTGGCTTTCGAATGAAACCTGGGCCACCAAGCAAGCTCCTTTAACTGCTGGGCCATCACCCCAGCCTCTGTCTAAATTTTTATAAGAAATGAACATATAACATATATATATATATATATATATATCTTGTATTCCCCATTGCTCCTTGAGGTTTGAGTCTTGCGTATATTTTGAGAATAGCTGCTGATACCACTGAATAAATAGGGAAGCATTTATAAAGAAATCTTATAATGAAATTGGGTAATATTCAGATACTAATAATTCTTACATCGACTCATAGCAATAAATTTGTGGTGCATCAAGCAAGACAAATACCATCACAGCATTAATAAGTGATGCTGAAATATGCACCAATTTAAATTCAATTGTGAAAATGTTATTTTTAAGCTAATAAATTTTTGTGCTGGATGTTTGAGGACACGTTTAAGAAAACAAGTACTTATGAATATAAATTCATGGACAAGAGAGTTTGTATAGAAAACTGTAAAATCCAATTTTTATATTACAAAAGCTAAAACGTTAAACATATAATTCATGTTAAAGATATTTATTTGTACGGTATGGCATATCTTTTGTGTCTATTTGGTATATAATGTTCACACATGACCTGCACATTTTAATATAGCTTTTCTTCCCAATTCCTTATTATACAGTACATGTTTATTTCTATCACAAAATCAAAACTCATCACTCACAAAATCCTAGACAATATTTACTCTTACGCTAAGTATGAAAAATAAAGGGCTGAAGAGATGGCTTAGCCGTTAAGGCGTTTGCCTGTAATGCAGAAGGACCTGAGTTCGATTCCCCAGTGCCCATGTGAAGCCAGATGCACAAGAGGGCGCATGTGTCTGGAGTTCACTTGCAGTGGCTGGAGGCCCTGTTGTGCCCATTCTCTCTGCCTCTCTGTCTGCCTCTCTCTCTCTCTCTCTCTCTCTCTCTCTCTCTCTCTCTCTCTCTCTCTCTCAAATAAATAAATAAAATATTTTTAAAAATAAAAATGAGCAAGGAAATGAATATTATTAGCAAGATTAAAGGTAACCAATGATCAATTTAAGAACATTTCATTTTATTCATTTCATCAGTGTTTCCCAAGCCAATGCTATATGTCAGGATTTACTCCTCAAAGAAGGAAATTCCTCCCTGTCCCCAACCTGCTGGGGGCCCTCCTCAGTGGGATTGCTGGGCCAGTCCATGGGATAGGGGGTTATGAATTATACAAGAAGTGGCCATTTTTCCCTTTGTGTGTTGTTTTTATTCAGGTGTGTTTTGCTTTGTTTTCTGTGGGAGCCTAACGATACCAAATCAAGTAAATGGTGCAAAGCGATTTTGATTTTGCCAAATTATTGCCTATCTCATAGAGCAGAATCCATTTTTTATATACATATATTTATTGTCCTTAATGAGTTACATTATTTAGTGGGCAAACAATGAGTTGTTACCCCCAATTCTCCAATGCCCCCCCTCCCCATCCCAATCAGCTGGATATCCTCCTCTGTGTACCATCTGGATCAGTCCTTGTGGCAGGGGACCCTGGATAGCCTAGTACTCAGCCTGGTCCTCCTGGCCGTGCCTCTGGGTCATCTCCCCCACCACGGCTCTCACAATCTTTCTGCCCCTCTTCCGCTCAGTTCCCTGAGTCGTGGTGGGTGAGTATTGAGGCTGCTTTATTGGAGTTTCAGTACTGTTAACAAGACCTGACTCAGCCTTCCCATGCATGGGACTTTCATTTCCTGTGGTTACTCTTATGCTTTCATTCTGTCCAGAATGCTGGCAGAGACTTACCCCATCAATCCGCTGGGAGTTTTTCTGGTTATTGCTTTCATAGTTCCTATATAAGCTTTGTAGTTTTGATGTTAAATGCTTGGGACCAGAAGTGTTTCACATTGGGGATTTTTTTTCTGATTTAGGAGTATTTGGACAGATATTATGAAATATTTTAGTAAAAAGATCTGAATGTAAACGTGAAGTTTCTGTTTTATGTACATCTTCTACACGTAGGTGAAAATTAATTCTACACAACATTTTAGTAGTTTTGTGCATGAAACAAAGGTTAAAGGTATAAAATTGATTGCTTGAAGCATAAAACCAGCTTGGTAGTTATTAAAGCAAAAGTTCAGGGTGAGGTACACATAGGACCTTCTGAAATACACTTGCCAAAACCCCAGCTTGTACCATGAATCAGTATCTCCAGAAAGAACTTCCAGAGACAATCATTTCACAAACACAATTTAAGATCTTTCCTGGGGAGGCTATCCAGTTGACTGGGGATGGGGAAGGGGGGCAATGAGGAATTGGGGATAACAACTCATTGTTGGCCCACTAAACAATGGAACTCATTGTGGACAATAAAAAAAAAGATCTTTCCGGCTATCACCAAACACTGCTTGTATTGCATTTTGAGCAAATGGTCCTTTCACAAAGAGAAGCCTGTCCCCCATCTTGAGAAATTAGGCAGAAGACGTCTTCAAAACGCCACTAAGCCTCACAACGTTTTTTCTGAAATCATCCAAAATTAATATTTCCACCAACATTTGTTTATTCTAGTTGCTTCCAGAAATTTGTCTTCTACTAAAGCTCACGGTATGTGCACTATCTACTTCGTACACAGGAATCTTTTTATCTCTGAATTTGGTTGACAGTTTTTATACATATATAATGCAACTTGATATCTCTCTCCTCACCTTGTCTGGACTCCCCGCCCCTTCCAATGAATTCCTTCTTCCTGATTAATCCTGCATCTGCTTTGATGTCATCTTGCCTTGGCGTGTGCTTGGCCCAGGGAGTCTGCATAAGCATGGATTGGGGGTTATTTACCAGAGTGTTGCAAATGCCCAATGGAATTGCAGTACATCACTGCAGAAATGGTCTCCTGCTCCCCCAGCCACCCTCAGCTTCCAATAAGCAAGGATTTGCTCACCAAAGCTAAGCAGAAGAGCACCCCAGAGAGCGAGAAGCGAGCCCCCCAAGTGTCCAAGTGTGAGCAGCAACAAGGGCTTTCTATTTTTTTTAATATTTTATTTATTCATTTTCAAGCAGAGAGAGAGAGAGAGAGAGCACCAGGGCCACCACCTTGTGGGTCTGGCTTATGTGGGTCCTGGGGAATTGAACCCAGGGCCTTAGGCACTGGAGGCAAGTTCCTTAGCCGCTGAGCCATCTCTCCAGCCCAAGGGCTTTCTATTTTTGTCAGAGGGCTTCAGGAGTACTTATGTGGTTAATGCCTTATTCTGTGAGGCATATTGACACCTTTTCCAACCTGGATCCTTTCAAGGGCATAGTTTCCCATGATCCTCTTGACCGCAGGGAGTGACAGGACACTGAAGCCAGGTTCTTTTAAGGATGTAGAACCTTTCTTCCTGCGCATGTGTGACTCACACAGAGGTTCCCAGGAGCCTGGGTTTCTGGCTGAGCAGGTGGAACCCAACAGCGGCTTCAAGGATGTTTAGACATGAAGGGCATCCTGGCCAGCGGGACACAGATGGCGGTTCCTTGTTACATCACATCTAGTCCCCTGCCTCCCGGGTCTCACTCCCTGTAGACAGACACGCTTGAAAAGCTTCACCACCCCTGCAGAGTTCCCAAGAAAAGTGCTTCCGTCCAGTGCTACACCAAGAGAACTCGGTGCATTCATGGATGTCCGCTGTCTTGCAACACTCTGGTAAGCAAGAGAGGAAGCCGAATGTTCAGTTCTAATAAAGACTGGAGAGCTTTGGCTGAATGTCACTGTGGATATGAAGCCTGGAGCCCCTCTGCCCCTGGGCCCAGGGAAGCAATGCCCAGCATATGCAATGTCACTGCCCACCGCCTGCGGGGGCAATGATAAAACACACACACACACACACACACACACACACACACACACACACACACACATACAGCACGTATGGGTGGAAGAATGCGCATTCTCTCTTTATTGCTTTCTCAGATCTCATTGCTCATACCCCATACCTGTTACCTCATTCCTCATTGCTCATATCTCTTCATCTATCTTACCTCCTGCAGATAGGCTACAGAATATATAGAGAGAGCTCCTTGCCAATCAGGGAGCTATTTCTTGGTCTATGACAAGAACCTGTGGGCACGATGTGCAAAGAGCCTAATCAGGACCCCCTCCTGAGACTCATGAAGCCAAGCCCCTCTTGACAGGCTGGCAGGTGCCGTCCAAGACTAAGCCAGGGGGTGCCTCCAAAGGCCCCCCAAAGGCTTTCGCCCCCGACATCCTCCCTTAGAACAGGGTTAAGGGGAGGCTGTGGGCAGCTGGGACAACAATCGCTGATGAGGATAGCCATACTGGGAAGGAGAATTCGAGTCTTTTGAGAGGATATCTTTTTTTAAAAGAGAACAAACAAAAACTGCTTAAAGTACAGAGAAAAGGGAGCAGGAGATGTGGCTCATTTCCTGAGCATAGAAAACCCCCATCATGACCCATGAGAGTGTGTGCCCCACAAGCCTGAGGACCTGGGTTCAATACAGCCCCCACATAAAAATCCAGGCATGGCAGTGAGACAGAAACCAAAGATCTTCATCACAAAGACCCCTAAACTCACAATCTTAAAGCAGCCTTAATACTCATCCACCACGACTCCGGGAACTATGCGGAAGAGGGGGCGGAAAGATTGTAAGAGCCGTGGTGGGGGAGACTATCCAGAGGTATGGCACCCTACAGCAACAACACACTTGAGCCAGGGGGTCCGGGCTGAGAACTAGGCTTTCCAGGGCCCCCTGCCACAAGGACTGATCCAGATGGTACACGGAGGAGGATATCCAGCTGATTGGGGATGGGGAGGGGGGCGTTGGGGAATTGGGGATAACAGCTCATCGTTTGCCCACTGAATAATGTAACACAGTATGGACAATAAATATATATTTTTTAAAAAATCCAGGCATGGTTGTGTGTGTGCCTGTGAGGACAAAGACAGGGGGCTCGCTCACTGAGCCTTGAAGGTCCAAGTTCAGAGGCAGGCTCTGGCTAGGAGAAAGTGAATAAGCAGTGAAGGGGGGCCTCCGACATCTTCCCCTGGTTTCTGCACACATCTGCACACACAGACGTGTGCATCGCCATGCTCTCACACCACAAAGAAGAAAAGAACAGTCAATCTCCCTGTTTCCCTATTCGCATGGAGATGACAATGCAAATGTGTCATTCAACATGTTCTGTGAATAGGGCTGGAGAGATGGCTCAGCGGTTAAGGCACTTGCCTCCAGTGCCTAAGGCCCAGGGTTCAATTCCCCAGGACCCACATAAGCCAGACCCACAAGGTGGTGGCCCTTATGTGCTCTCTCTCTCTCTCTCTCTCTCTCTCTCTCTCTCTCTCTATCTCTTGGCTTGAAAATGAATAAATAAATTTTAAAAAAAAAAACGTTCTGTGAATAAATTGGGGTTTCTACATTAGCCTTTACATCAGAGAGCCATTGTTGGTCTTAAATATTGAATTTAACCTTTAATTAGAGGAACTCATACCTTTGAGACAAAGCACATTTTGCTCAATTCTGCCTTTTTACATATTTTTCCTGAGCATAGAAAACCCACTATAAATATTAAAGTTTCTATGGGTTTGTATTAAAAAATTAATACAAGGGTAATAGCTTACAGCAAGGAAAGTTATTAGCTGACAGTTCTGGGGGTCAGAGTGCAGAACAATTTAGCAGATCGTCTAGTCGGCCTCACGAAGGGCTGGGTCCTTTCTGGGACTCAAACAAATCTGCCTCTGAGCTCAGGGAGGACTCAGGCTCCTGCTGGCTGGCTGTAGCCACCACCAGGGTCCAGGGGCTCCTCTCCACACGACCCCTTCATCTGCAAAGGCAGCACCAGAAACTTCAATCTTTCTCAAATGTTAAAACTCTCTGATGTCTTTTCTTTTGGGGGAGAGCAGGATTTCAAAACGTGGGCTGGCCTTTAACTTGCCATGGAGCCCAAGGTGGCCTTGAACTTCTGAACTTCCTTCATCAGCCTCCCCAAGGCCAAGATCATGAGTGTGTCTCAACACACCCAGCTCCTCCGAGGTCTTATAATGGACTGAGTACTTAACGTGTAATACCCCTGCTTTGAAGTCAACTGACTTGGAGTTATAATTTGATCTGAAAAACCTCTTCACCGCACTGCCAGAGGCTGAGTGTTTGGGTGGGGTGGACAGAACCGGCCTGCCATGGTTTGATCCAGGTGTCCCCCCCAAACAAATGAATGTGTTCTGATAGATTGATCCTCAGCTGATGGCAGTTTGGGTTTTACAACCTCGCTGGAGCTATGTTGTTGGGGGAGGGCTTATGGGGGTTCTAAGCCAGCTTCCCCTTGCCAGTGTCTGGCACACCTTCCTGCCGCTGTTTGCAGTGCTGTGGCGGAGGTGATGTCCACCCTCTGCTCATGCCATCGTTTTCCCTGCCAGGATGGAGTCTCCCCTCGAGTCCGTAAGCCAAATAAACCCATTCCTCCCCAAGCCGCTTTTGCTTGGGTTCTTTCTGCACAGCAACTAGAAAGCTGACCGCAACACGGCCTCTTCAGTCAGAATTCCCACACCACAGGCTGGATGGTGGTCAGTTGAACAGCCAGGCCAGGGGGACAGAGCGGCGTCTCTCAGCATCTCTAGATCTTACCCACATAGGCTTGCTCATAATTCTCAGAAGTTGGACTGGGTGTGCACACGTGCACCTGTGCGTCA
>PVHP010043329.1:0-14588 GCA_004024765.1 Zapus hudsonius
AGTAAAGGCCAATGAAAAACTGGCTTAGAGACAATGCCCGTCTTGTAACTCAGATCCTTAAGTATCGTCTGACAACTGTTGTACTACTGAGTCCTGTCTTCAGTATTGCAGCACATTATTCTATTGTCGCTAATTGAGCCAGTTCAAGGATTGAGAAGGAACTGGTGCCTAAGCAATTTAAACAGACGTCACAAGAGACTAAGAACTAGTAGTGACCCTTACAGAGGAGACTGGGCAATGCTTAAGGCACCTTTGTGGTTGTCATAGTTATTGGAGGGTTCTGCTGGCATTTAAGCATAAAAAAAACCCTTTCCTCCTGCAGTGCACAAGGACAGCCTGGCACTGTGTAGAATTACCCTCCCTTCCCAGAGTGCCAGCAGACCCCCAATATGTGCTTATCTTATTTCAAGGGACAGGGAAAATTACCGGTAGAAACTGATGGTATACTTGATAGATCAGTAATTAATTTCAAGTGTGTTCAAAGAGCTCTATCCTATTAAACATACTGAATCCATAGCAGAAAAAAACAAGTGTTACGTATTGACATTAGGTTGGCATTTTAATTACAAAGAATAAGCTGAAATAACCTGAAAAAAAAAGCAAAAAAATACAAAACACTGAAAACAAAAATAATCTGCCGGTAATTTCCCAACAGCTAGCTTTGTATATTGCCTTTCACAGCAAATGCTTTTATTCTTGAAAGATTGAAAGACCTGAAAGCGCTGCTTTCTAATCCAGTTCCCTCAATATTGAAGTGTACATTTTATCAAGTTCCTGTGTGTTTTGCTTAAGGTGATAATAAAATTAGCTTACATCATAGCCGCTGCACAGAGGGGAGATGTAAGCCAAGGGTTTTTTTTTTTTTTTTTTTTTGTTTTTTGCTTTGTTTTGGTTTTTAATTGACCCTTTACAATAGAGAATTTGCTGTAACGATATTCTTGTGGGTTTTTTTGTTGTTGATTTTTTTAAAGTGTGTTTTACTGTTTTCTGTACTGAGGAACTGTAGCTGCATGGCAGTCGTTTCTTTGTGTTTTTTTTTTAAAAAATATATATAGTTGTTACTGGTCCTGTGGTATCAGTGAATATAGTTAAAATAAGTGCCATTTAAAAAAAAAAAACACAAAAACAAAAAAAACCTGTCCTTACCAGTTCAAGTTCAGTAAGTCTTTGTCAGTATTCTCCCCCTTCTTGGAATACTTGATTCCCTTAGCTTTGAGGAGTTTCCAGCTCTGAATATGCATCTTCAGTGTTCTTTGCAAGCACCTCTTACCTTAAATATGCTGGAGTGTTGTGCTTTGTTCCCTCCCCCTCCTCATCTCCGTTCCCTCACCTCCCTAGCTGGTTTCCTCTCTAATTTCACCTGGATGCTTTTGCTCCAAATTCCTCAATCCTAACTACTAACCTAAATCCCCTTTGCTCCCTCACAGGCCTCACCACACATCGACCTTGCCCCAGACCCGCTCTTCCTCTTGTTTTCCCTTCAGTGGCTGGCACTACCTTTGCCAGCCAGCCAGCCAGTTGCCCTCCCCAAGCCAGAAGCCAAGTCAGTGTGGTCACATTGCTTCTTTGCTTTCGCCATTACTCTTAGAATGCTGTACAGACTTCTGTTCAGTGACACCCTCTGGGCCAGCTGCCCAACTCCCCAGCCATCACTGGCGCTTGATCGTTACTAGACCGTAAGCGTAGAAGGACAGGGAGCTTGTAAGTCTTGCTCACTGCTTTATCTCTCATGCTTGGCACCGTGCCTGGCATTCCCACACGTGTTTGGGCAAGTAAATACTTGTGTTGTATTTCACAATCTTATTCAACCTTCACAGTCACCCTACAGCCATATATTGCAAACTAAGAAATGAAGCTTATCTTATTTGTGACTAGGGACCTCATTGTTGTATTTCCAGAATTTAGTGCAGTGCTTAGCATGTGGTTCAAATATATGAATGTTGTTAAGAAAACATGCCAAGATGATCATTTTCCCTGGTAAACATAATGAGTAGTAGTCAGGATTCAAACCTAGGTGTACTCACATAAATCCACTATATTAAATACATCCATGGCATATTGTCTTCATTCTTTTTTTTTTAATTTCCAAAAGAACCTTGTATGTACAGGGAAAAGATTAGACAATACTTGGATTAAGTTAATACTTAAGTAATTAAAAATAACCTTTCTTTATTGGAGAAAGACAATGTCACAAAAGAGTTAACCTCCGTTTTTCCTTTTGTAGGCATCAACCCTAGGAGAAAATGGCATGCTATTTACTTGTCACTTTCCTTTACAGATGATTTCTGGCTCTTCTGGAATTTAAAAAGTAAGTAAATTTAACAAGATACTAGAAAAATGACTCAGCCCTTCTGGCTACTAGATACTCAGCTCATTTGCTTTCCTACCTGCAGAATGTCCGCATCCCCTCCTGGGGGGGGAGAACACCCCCAAATGGCATCAACTTTTAGATGCACTGTATTTCTTTGCTTTCCTTTTTCCCTGTCTCTTTGAACTTAATTTCTGGATAACTGGGGTTTTCAGTATTAAGTAGGAGAGCCAGACTCAAATTTAGTCTCCAATTTCCTGAAGCCATTTTGCCCTATTTAAGAGATTAAGTAGTCTCAAACTTCCTTTAGCCACTTTGCTCTAATTAAGCGATTAAGTCATATCCCACTCTTAATTGGACTTGCAGTATAAAAGAGGCACATTCATTTTCTCGGGTCTTAATAGTAGGCATGATAAGAATTGAGCGATTTGGCCCTTGTTGCACAGCTAGGTTTTAATCAACTTCTGGGTTAAAGGGTTTCTCGTTTTTAATCTTCTTGTAATTGAAAAGTTGCCTTTTCCTACCCATTAAGCGCTGGACTTTATTTCTGCCATTTCTAAGCTCATCTCATCTTGTCAGTGCAGCTAATGGTCACCACACAATATTTTTTTCTTTAGTAAAGGGTAGATGTTCTGTCTCCTAGTTGATCTCAATGGACAGTTTCACCTCCATAATGTGAATTGCCTATGTAAGTAAATTCCTTGGTCCTCTAATAACTATTCCTGAAAGCCTGCCAACTAATCACTAAGCCAGTGTTCTGTTGTAAACAGGAAACCAATTTATTTCTGTGTCAGGATGGGCTAGCTTGCCCTGAGGTAACAACTACAGAGTCTTAGTATTGAACAGTTTGTTGCAATTTGGCTTCAGCCTTTGCTCTAGGTAAGAGGCCAGCAAACTCCAGCCCACAGGCAAAGTCTGTCCTGCTTCACATTTTGCCGAGTAGTTTTTTTATTGGAATACAGTCTGTCCTTTTATGAACTGTTTATGGCTGGTTTGCTGTGTAGTGGCAGAGATGAATAGTTTTGACAAAGTGCATATCTCATAAAATACTTCCTTTAACAGGAAAAACCCAGCACATAATTGTCCTCATTCTGGGTCTCAGGCTGAAGAGCAGATACTTTACTAGGGTGTGATGATTCACTTTGGAAAGTGAAAAGAGAAAGGTTGGCAAATAACTTACAGGCTCTGAAAGCCCATGGCCACACCAAAATTTGAGGAGTATAACCCTTCCAAACAGCTGGAAGCACTACTGATTATCATAAGGTTATTATATCTCCCCATTGATATAATTTCATTATATACATCTTTGCTGTTTAATTGATATAATGGGTCACAAATGTTAAGTGAGCCCTTTAGTGGATTTTGATACACACCTGTGAATACACCACCCAGATAAGGTAGAAACTAGCCCTGTGACCCAGCAGTGTCCCCAAGCCTCTCACCCAGAAAATTTCTGGTCTGACTTCTATCGCCATCATTCTGTTTTGCCTGTTTTAAGCTATATGAAGTGGAGTAATTACATGCACTCTTTTGTATCTTTGGTCTAAATGTCTGCTGGAATAATCCATGTTGTGGGTTGTAGCAGTTCATTTTCCTTCTGTGTCCCAGTCTTCATAGTATGATTATACCCTGTTTATCCACTCAGTGTTGATGAGTATTTGGATTGTTGCCAGTTTGTGGTCATTATGAATAAAGTTGCTATGAAAAGTGTTGTGTCTGTCTTTTTTTAATAATATATAATAATTAATAATTATTGTGTATAATATTATATATACTATATAATATAAGTATATATATTATTCATTAGCAAGCAGAGTGAGGGAGAGAATGGGCACACCAGGGCCTCTTACCACTATGAACTCTAGACACATGCTATATACTTTGTGCATCTGGCTTTACGTGGATACTGGGTATCCAGTATCCTAGGCCATCAGGCTTTGTAAGCAAGTATCTTTAACCACTGAGCTGAGCCATCTTTCCAGCTCTCTGTCTGTCTGTCTGTCTTTACTTGAGAGAAAGAGAATGGGCACACCAGAGCTTCTAGCCACTGTAAACAGATGCATGTGCCCCTTTAGGCATCTAGCAGTACTGGGGAATTGAACTCAGGTCCTTAGGCTTAGCAGGCAAGTGCCTTAACCACTAAGCCATCTCTCCAGCCCCGTGTGTGTGTGTGTGTGTGTGTGTGTGTGTGTGTGTGTGTGTGTGTGTGTGTGTCAATAAATGTGTAACCTTTTGGTGTATTCTTTGGTAGATAATTTGCTTCCATATTTCCTTCATACAGGTTATTCACAGAGGAACCAGTGTGATCCTTACTTTAAATATAGTACCATGTTCCTACTCAAAACCCCTTTTAAAATTATTTATTTGAGGGCTGGAGAGATGGCTCAGCGGTTAAGGCACTTGTCTCCAGTGCCTTAGGCCCCCGGTTCAATTCCCCAGTACCAACATAAGCCAGACCCACAAGGTGTTGACCCTGGTTCTCCATAAAAAAAATTATTTATTTGAGACAGAAAGAGATGGGTAGAGAGAATGGGCATGCCCAGGCTTCCAGCCACTACAAACAAACTCCAGATGCATGTGCCACCTAGTACATCTGACTTTATGTGGGCACTGGGGGATTGAACTCAGGTCCTTCTGCTTTATAGACAAGTGCCTTAATTGCTGAGCCATTTCTCAAGCTCCCTCAAAACCCTTTTAAGCCAGGTGTTGTGGTGCACACCTTTAATCCCAGTACTTGGGAGACAGAGGTAGGAGGATCGCCATGAGTTTGAGGCTACCCTGAGACTACAGAGTGAATTCCAGGTCAGCCTGGGCTAGAGCGAGACCATACCTCGAAAAATGAAAAATAAAAACCCTTTTAAATACTACTTTGTATAGCACTCAGAATAAAATCTGAAGTGTTTTTTGTTTGGTTTTGGTTTTTTGGGGTAGGGTTTCACTCTAGCCCAGGCTGACCTGGAATTCACTATGTAGTCTCACGGTAGTCTTGAACTCATGGAGATCCTCCTACTTGTGCCTCCAGTTGCATGTACCACTTTGTGCATCTAGCTTTATGTGGGTACTGGGGAGTTCTTACTCTGTACTAGACACTGCTTATAAATTTGGGCTTTAAAATGTGCTTTGTACTTTAAATAGGTTTTTTTTTTTTTTTGCTGTTTGGGGGATCGAGGGAATTTTGTCTTGGTTCTAGGGATTGAATCCAGAGGGTCAGCATGTGAAGACCATGCTCCACTGCTGAGCACCCCCCCCCCTTTTATCCCCTTCAGTAGTGGAGATGTGATGACTCTTCCATGAGGGCTAGGCAGGTGGAGGAGGCAGGAACACAGATAAGTAAAGAACTACTAATAGTCCAAAATAGTACAATCATAATAAAAGACCTTCTTAAATCTACCATTATTGGTATATTACTAAAATAATTTAGTTATTGAACCTCAACTTTATTGTACAATTGAAGTGTTAGAAACTATACATTCAGGGCTGGAGAGATGGCTCAGTGGTTAAGGCACTTGCCTCTTGTGCCTAAGGCCTCAGGTTCAATTTCCCAGTACCCACATAAGCCAGACTCACAAGGTGGTAGCCCTGGTGTGCTCGCTCGTGCTCTCTCTCTCTCTCTCTCTCTCTCTCTCTCTCTCTCTCTCTCTCTCTCTCTCTCTCTCTCCTCTCTCTCTCTCTCTGCTTGAAAATGAATAAATAAAATATTTTTAAAAACCTGCTAGCCGGGCGTGGTGGTGTATGCCTTTAATCCCAGCACTCGGGAGGCAGAGATAGGAGGATCACCATTTCAAGGCCACCCTGAGACTACACAGTGAATTCCAGGTCAGCCTGGACTAGAGTGAGACCCTACCTCAAAAAACCAAAAAAATAAAAATAATAAAAACCTGCTTAAAAAAAAGAAACTATACATTTAAAGAAGAAAATTTGATTGTTTTTGACATATGTAAGTACTTGAGACCATCACAAAATAATGTTCTAATAAGTTTCCACATATTTTCAACTAATAGGAAGGGGAAATTATTCTAGGGGGAAAATAAGGACATGTTGAAAGGAAATGTCTCAGTTCTAACTTAAATTACTATTGACTTAGGTGGCTTAACTAACATTTGTTTCTCACAGTTCTGGATGCTTGGCCGTTCAGGATAACATTGTTTATCAGATCCAGTGCTTGCTGAGGGACTATTTACACTGGTGTATGGGTTGCTATTTTATATGCATGATGAAGAGAAAAACAAAAAAACAGGCTGGAGAGATAGCTCAGCAGTTAAGGCACTTGCCTACAAAGCCTAAGGACTACAGTTCCATTCCCCAATATTTATGAAAAGTCAAATGTACATGGTGGCACACGCATCTGGAGTTCATTTGCAGTGGCTAGAGGCCCTGGTGTGCCCATTCTCTGCCTCTTTCTCACAAATAACTAAAAGAAAAGGCAAGCTTTCTCATTTTTTTTTTATAAGAGCACCAATCCCATTGTGAGGTGTTTTTATCTTTATGGCCTAACTGCTTGCCAAAGCCCCCACCTCTATTTTTATTTATTTGTTTGCAAGCCATGAGCAAAGAGAGACAGAGCACAGGTGCACCAGGGCCTCCAGCCACTGCAAACGAACTCCAGACACGTGCCACCTTGTCCATCTGGTTTTTCATGGGTACTGGGGAATCGAACTGGGGTCCTTAAACTTTGCAGGCAAATACCTTAACCACTGAGCCATCTCTCCAGCCCCCCACCTCTTTTTTAACTTACTGACATCCTCCAAACATGCCACTCTCCCTTTTCCTCATCCTTAATCCCCCCCTACATTGAATCCCTTGTTTCCAACTAGTCTTTTTCTATTTTGATGTCATTTTTCCTCTCCTATGAGCAAATCTTATGTAGGTAGCATCAGCCACTAAGGTCACAAGTGCCATCTTCAGTTTGTGAGGCCAGTAGGCAGTATTCTAAGCATTCCTCCCTTCCTTTGGCTCTTACATCCTTTCTGCATTCGAGGGTGTGATAGAGATGTCTCAGTGCTAAACATTCCACTCTCACTTCTCAGCACTTATATGAGTTTTGAGTCACCCCAGTGGTCACCACCATCTGAAGAGAGAAGCTTCTCTAACCAAAAATGGGAGTGGCAATATATGGGCATAAAAGTAAGTATTTAGAGGGAAGTTTGGTGAGCATACTATATGCATTTAGTCAGACAACAGTAGTTTCTCCCTCTCCCCCAGAGCTTATGACCTCAACTATAGGTTTTTCATTAAGTTTTCAGTACCAGGCATAAATTCCCTCCCACGGAGCAGGCCTCACATCCAGTCAGAGAGCTGTTGGTTCCCCCATAACAAACATGCCACCTTTGTACCAGTTGGTACATTTGTCTTTGGACTTGGCAGGCAAGCACTTTAACTGTGAGCAATTTCCCCAGCCCCACATGCAAGCACCTTTAACTGACGAGTCATCACCTATGACTGGGAGGCTAAAGGAGGGAGACTTCAGGGAGGTTTAGGGCTGAGCTGATACATGAAAAGCTTTCTCATTTGAATCTGTCCCATCTTAGAGTGCTCAACCATCTGGATACGAAATTAAGGAGCTGTTACACAGAACCTAGAATTCTTTAAGATACATTAGATATATGATAAAATTAGAAATGTTTCATATTTTAGTCAGGCATGATAGCACATACCTGTAATCCCAGCATTTGGGGTGTGGAGGCAGGGCGGATCAGTTCGAGTCCCGACTAGATTACATGAGAGTTGTTGAAAAAAATTAATTTCATATTTTGATATGTATACCAAATGTTTACAACACAAACACTACCTATTTCTAGAGAGTTTGAAAAACTCTGATGAGACCAAAAATTATATAGTTGCCAATGAAAAGGCAATTTAGGGCTGGGGAAATGGTTTAGCAGTTAAAGGCTTTTGCTTGCAAAGTCTGCTGTCCCAGGCTTCATCTCCCAGCACCCATGTAAAGCCAGATGAACAGAGTGTGTCTGGAGTTCCTTTGCAGTAGCAAGAGACCCTGGTGCATCCATTCTCTTTCTTTCCAGTAAAGAAAAAATATTTTTAAAAAAGAAAGAAAAGACAATTTATTACCCAGTTCCAAGAGGAGAGACAACACATCACACAGGAAAAAAAAAAAAAAAATCCCATGATCATTCAGCAGCCAGGAGTGAGGGAAAGTATGGTTTCTACAAGCAAAGGCTAGACAGGGCAAACATGTTTAGGACTGGCTATTTGGAATAATTCCACTGGGCTCTGTAGTATAGAGGCTGTCCTGGTTATCTGATACCTGACCCTAGGTTAAGGGAAGAAGAATATTGCCTCCTGCAGTGGAAGAGCCAGATAGAGGTAGTTCAGAACATGGACTCTGCCTGGGTTGGTTTGCATATGAGTAGCAACCACACCGCTTGCTATGTCAACAGAAATTAGCTTGTGCTGGGAAGGGAAGTCTCTCTCTCTTCAGTAAGGCCCCAGATGGCAGAGTATCAAGAATGTAGAAAATGGCACTAGGCGTGGTGACTCACACTTTTAATCTGAGCACTCCAGAGGCTGTGCTGGGATGATCACTGTGTAGTTACCCTCAGTGGTGGTTTAAATGTGAATGTATGGCTCCCATAGCCTGACGTATTTTGATTAAAATTGCAACAAGAAAGTAACTGATACACCCTCCTATTGCTAGGACAAATACCCAACCAGAAACAGTTTATAAAAGGAAAGTTTATTTCAGGTTTACAGATTAGAGGGATGAAGCTGGTTTACTTCATCCACAGCAGAGACAACAGCCCACACCAGCAGGCATGAGCTGACCCTGAACGCACATTTAAAGCTGGACTCCATGTCTGCCCCCGGTGACACGCTTCCTCCAGCTAGGCTCCACTTCTCAAATGCTACAAACTGAGGACTAAGCAGGAAACTTAATCACATATACCTGAGGCTGCTGGACATTTTTACATTCAACCTCCCATAATCACCATGAGTTTGCTCCCAGCCTGGGTTAAAGAGTGAGTTCTAGGTCAGCCTGGGCCCAGTATGAGGCCCTGCCTCAAAAACAAATATGTAGAAAATAAGAAAATATAACATTTCAGAACTCCAGTCTTCTTTTTGAGGCATGGAAAATAATTTGCTAATTTAAATATGAAAATACCTGAATATTTAAAAGCTCTGGAGTTTCAGGAAGTCAAGTTTGAGAGACTTGAAACTTAAAAGGTTAAATTGAAACATTGCCTACTGGGGAAGGGGAGGAAGTTCCAGAGACTCAGGAAGTCACAAGGCTGAGAAGAGCTTGTAAGACCCAGCCCTAAGGTTTTATAAAGTGAAAACAACTGCTTGGGAATGAGATTCAGACTTTAATGGCCCAAACATTGTGACTTTTCTCCACTGCTCCTTTACCAAGTAGGCTTGACTGTTATCCCATCCCCTGAACACAGACTGAAAGACCAGCCACCAGTGAACCAGCCTTATCTGTCAGGCAGCCTGTAAAACAGCATTATATTTCCCCCCTCTCATTTTTAGTGAATAAAATAATGGGTTTTAGCATGGCATTGTCATGTGTATAGTGTTGTTCAAAACACCATCCTTAGCTGGAAGTTACAAATCTTGGTTTCTGCTGGTATTCACTATAGAGAAGGCATATCCTCTACCTGCTACCAAGTGTTATTAATTGTTCAAGTTTGTAAACCGGGCGTGGTGGTGCACACCTTTAATCCCAGAATTTGGGAGGCAGAGGTAGGAGGATTGCCATGAGTTCAAGGCCACCTGAGACTATATAGTGAATTCCAGGTTGAAAAAAAAAATCGTTCAAGTTTGTGAGTGAGTACCTGGAGGACTCCCATCTCTTGAGTATACATAGAAATTTCAGAATAGAAAGGTTTTTATTTATTTGCATGTGTGTATGAGGAAAGGGAGTGTCAGGACCTCTTGCCATTGCAATTGAATAGCAGATGTCATCACTTTTTGCATCTGGCTTACCTGAATAGCTTGGAAATTAAACCTGGACTGGGAGGCTTTGCAAGCAAGTGCCTTTAACTGCTCAGCCATCTTCCTAGGCTCCCAGAATACAAAAGTTTTTAGAAAGTGAATCAAGTTTACACCAAATAGGATGGCGACTATTAAAAAATTTAAACAAGGGGATGAGCCAGGTGTGCTAGTGCACACCTTTAATCAGGCAGAGATAGGAGGATTGCTGTGAGTTCATGGCCAGCCTTAGACTACAGAGTGAGTTCCCGGTCAAACTGGGCTCCAGTGAGACCCTAACTTGGAAAAACAAAACAAAAAATAAGGGGGTGGGAGATGACTCAGCTCATAAAGGTGCTTGCTTGCAAGCCTGCTGGCCTGAGCTCACTTTCCCAGCATCCATGTAAAGCTCGGTGCAAAAGTGGTGCATGCTTGATGTACAGAGACCCACAACTCACACCCCCCACATGCACACATTAACAAAAAGAAAGTGGAAAGCTTGTACCCCAATGGGAATGTGAAATGGCACAGCCACTATGGAAAGAGATATAATAGTTTCTCCAAAAATTGAAACTAGAATTACCACATAATCCAGCTATCCTACTTCTGGAGATACGCCCACACTGTGTAGCAGAATCCTCCAAACTGAACTATATTCCATCCTGCAAAGAGGAAGAAAACTCTGGAGTTTCAGGAAGTCAAGTCTGAGAGACTTGAAACTTAAAAGGTTAAATTGAAACATTGCCTCTTGGGGAAGGGGAGGAAGTTTCAGAGACTCAGGAAGTCACAAGGCTGAGCAGAGCTTGCAAGACCCAGCCCTAAGGTTTTTTTTTTTTTGTTTGTTTGTTTTCTTTTTTTGAGGTAGGGTCTCTGTCCAGGCTGACCTGGAATTCACTATGTAGTCTCAGGGTGTCATGGTGATCCTCCTACCTCTGCCTACTGAGTGCTGGGATTAAAGGCGTGCGCTGCCACGCCCAGCACCCTAAGGTTTTATAAAGTGAAAACAACTGCTTGGGAATGAGACTCAGACTGAGCTGTCTGCAAGTATTTTAGTGTGCACCTGCCTGCTGAGCTGCCTGCAGGATGTGTAACGGACTTCATGAGAGACGCAGCTTCATGAGTCATCACCTGGGCTGGGGTGTCTTTTGAGTCAGAGCAGCTATGAGGAGGCTGTCATTCAGGATGGGATGAGACTTCTCTTTGGGATTTTCTACTTTGGAATTTCCATGCTCTGTAAGTAAACTCTGGAAAGAACTGATGGAAGAGCATCTCTGAAGGTAATCCTGATCTAGGATTAGCTCCACCTAAGTGGCTAAGGGGAGGTCATCTTCCGGGATAGGATAAGACTTCTCGGGCTGGAGAGATGGCTCAGCGGTTAAGGCACTTGCCTCCAGTGCCTAAGGCCCCAGGTTCAATTCCCCAGTACCCACATAAGCCAGACCCACAAGGTGGTGGCCCTGGGTGCTCTCTCTCTCTCTCTCTCTCTCTCTCTCTCTCTCTCTCTCTCTCTCTCTCTCTCTCCTCTCTGCTTGAAAATGAATAAATAAAATATTAAAAAAATTAAAAAAAAGACTTCTCATTGGTATGGCTGCTTTGGGTCTTTGCTCCTATAAGAAACTCAATAAACTTATTGGTTCACCAAAACTGGTTTTGGTGCAACTGTCCTTTAGTCTGTCATCTGTGCTCTATCTGGGGTGAAGATATATATTCATATCACCCCAAAGCAAGTTTCCCATGACAATCCAGAAGAAAAAGCAACAACGCAGACACTTATGCAGCATCGTACAAAGTACCAAATATTGGGATCTGTGGGGATGGTTCAGCAGTTAAAGGCACTTGCCTGCAAAGCCTGCTGGCCTCTGTTCAATACTCAAGCCACCCACATAAGCTGGATGCAAAAAATGGTGCAAGTGTGTAGGGTTTATTTGCAGTAGCAAAAGACTGTTCTCTCTCTCTCTCTCTCTCTCTCTCTCTCTTTCTCTCTCTCATACACACGTATGTGTACACACACGTGAAAAACCGCATAATTTTTACGTATCAATTATTGTGTTGGGCATGATGAACCCAAAGCATGGATATAAAAGTATTTATCAGACCAGAACTGATATAAAGGTTTTAATAAGGACTAGGGGCTGGCAAAACTGCTCGGTGGATAGAGCACTTGCCGCACAAGCATGAGTATCTGAGTTCTGATCTCCAGCACCCAAGTAAAGTGAGGCAGGCTCTTGGGTCCAGGGAGGGATTAAATTCCATAAAGATGCAAGACATCACAGGCCTATGGACCCCAACTTTTGTGTCCTTTTCTGAGTTAGCAAAGAATTGAAAACATGGACTCAGAGAGGTGTAAATTATGGATTATAAGACTTATTTTAGGGATAGGATCCAGAGGAAAGGCTAGCTGAAAGATCTAAGCTAAAAAGAGACTCTCTCCCCTTCACAGCTTGGCTGAGAAGGGAAAGGGGGACAGAGAAAGTCACCCTCACATAGGGGAAGTCTGGATGGACACATACACACACACACACAGAAGGCAAAGCATGAGAGCCTGTTGTAGTCAGCTCCACGATGTTGGGATGAATATCCAACCAGACAGTGTCTATTGGAGGAAGGATTTATTTCAAGCTTACATACATATCCAGGGGGTCATTCCATCAATGGCAGAAGAAGCTCTGTCCATACATCCAAGCAGAGAGAAACAACCAAACAGCCAGCGAACACCAAAAAGCAGCAAGCACAAACTTGCAGCAAACAGATAACTGGAGACCCAAGTCACGGGCTTCAAAAATGCACCTCAGTCTTTGAGGGACATACATTCAAACTACCACAGAGCCCAATTCAAAAGATCCCCTTCATGTGGGTCAGAAAAGACATAGTAAAAAAAAAATACTAAAAAGATAGTTAAAAAAAAATCAGAGCTTAAAGAGAGATATGTCACAATGCAAGAAAGCATCCAAGAACAAAATGCATGTCAAAAGCAAGCAGGAATGGGCTGGAGAGATGGCTCAGAGGTTAAGGCACTTGCCTCCAGTGCCTAAGGCCCTGGGTTCAATTCCCCAGGACCCACATAAGCCAGACCCACAAGGTGGTGGCCCTGATGCATTCTCTCTCTTTCTCTCTCTCTCTCCTCTCCTCTTCTCTCTCTCTCTCTCTCTCTGTTTGAAAATGAATAAATAAAATATTTTTTTTAAAAAAAAGCAAGCAGGAAAATGCCCAGGACTTATAAAGCAAGAACCTAGAGAGTCAGGGCCAGGAAAATAAAGAGAGGGGCCAAGAGGATTTCACATACATGGTTAAGGCTCCTTTATGTGGGTCAACATCCAATTAGGATGAGCCTCATTGTTAGATTCCAGTATGGAAAGGAGAGACCTGATTGGTTAGTGAACTCAAGATGCCAACTAAAGATAAAAACTGAGGACCAAACAGGAAGCTATTGCTGAGGGATTACGGGGAGCCATCTTGGATGAGCCTGGATCATCCATGTTCTCCTTGATCCTCTGTCCTTGTCTGACTACCTCTTTAAAAACAAAACAAAAGGGCTGGAGAGATGGCTCAGAGGATAAGGCACTTGCCTCTGGTGCCTAAGGCTCTGGGTTCAATTCTCCAGGACCCACATAAGCCAGACCCACAAGGTGGTGGCCCTAGTGTATTCTCTCTCTCTCTCTCTCTCTCTCTCTCTCTCTCTCTCTCTCTCTCTCTCTCTCTCTCTCCTTGAAAATGAATAAATAAAATTAAAAAAAAAAAACAAACAAAAGCCGGGTGTGGTGGCGCACGCCTTTAATCCCAGCACTCGGGAGGCAGAGGTAGGAGGATTGCCTTGAGTTCAAGGCTACCTGGAGAACATAGTGAATTCCAGGTCAGCCTGGACTTGAGCGAGACCCTACCTCGAAAAACCAAAATAATAATAAAAAAATAATAAAAACAAAACAAAACCACTGTCTTGCTCCTATCATTAACTGTAGTGTCTATAATCCCAGTGTGCCTGCAGTGAGGAGGGAGGCAGGAAGAAGAGAATAAGGCCACCACCTTGTGGGTCTGGCATATGTGGGTCCTGGGGAATTGAACCCGGGGGGCCTTAGGCACTGGAGGCAAGTGCCTTAACCGCTGAGCAATCTCTCCAGCCCTATTATTTAGTTTTTAAAAAGGTAAGACATTTTTTTGGGGCCAGAGAGATGGCTCAGTTGTTATAGGTGTTTTCTTGAAAATACCAGCTTCAATTCCCCAGTACCCAATGTAAAGCCAGATACACAAAGTAGCTTATGCATCTGGAGGGTTTTTTTTTTTTTTGCAATGGATAGAGCCCTAGTGTGCCCCCCTCTCTCTTTCTCTCCTTTCCCCTCATTCTCTCTCTCTGCTTTCA
>PVHP010043331.1:0-14582 GCA_004024765.1 Zapus hudsonius
GAATGATCACTGTCAACCCCTAGGGGTTCTGGGAAAATCTTAGTGGGCATCTCAGATGGCCATGCCCCTGCTAGGCTCTTTTTCTACCCTCCCCTCACCCACATTCCCTTTGCTCCCACTTCCAGGACCCCTACCTGCTCTCCCCTACTCCATCGGCCAAGTCTTCATGGGGCGTCCACAATGGAAGAGATTGGAAACCAGTGTGGGAGCATCCTGTAAGCCTCACTAACTTCCAAGGCGCATCCCCCAAACCCCAGAAGTCCCTGTGAGCCTCTTCCGTCCAGAAAGCAGCTCCACCCCGTGGGTCCTCCTGGGGTCTAGCTGTCATCCAGCTGTAGGGTAAACCCTTGGATTTCTCATGGCAAACTCCCCTGTTCCTGTTGCAGGGTGTGTGCACCCCCTGGTGGCAGGTAGCTCCACAATCTCGGGTGTGGAATTTAGATGTGCAGGAGGCCATACATAGTCCATGGGAGTGAGGGGACTGGAGAGTGGGGGACGCTGCTGTTCTTACTGGACCATGAGCGGTGCCATCCAGGAGGCCCTGGGCTGTTAGCATCCAGATGCATGCGCCGCCTTGGGCTTTATGTGGGTACTGGGGAGTAGATCTCAGGTCCTTAGTGCTGGACTGGAGAGATGGTTCAATGGTTAAAGACGCCTGCTTGCAAAGCCTAACAGGCCTGAGTTTGATTCCCCAGTACCCACATAAAGCCAGAGGCACAAAGTGGCTCGTGTGTCTGGAGTTCATTTGCAGTAACAGGAGGCCCTGGTGTGCCCATACTCTGCCTCTCTCGTATATAATTTTTTTTTTTTTTTTGGTTTTTCGAGGCAGGGTCTCACTCTAGCTCAGGCTGACCTGGAATTCACTCTGTAGTCTCAGGGTGGCCTTGAACTCACGGCAATCCTCCTACCTCCGCCTCCCGAGTGCTGGGATTGAAGGCGTGCGCCACCATGCCTCACTTTTTCTTCCCTCCCCCCTCGTAAATAAATTATTTAAATAAATTAAAATCCAGCTGGGTGTGGTGGCTTTTACCTATAAACCTAACATTCAGGAAGCTGAGGCAGGAGGATGGCTGTAATTTCCAGGCCAGCCTGGTGAACATAGTGAGTTCTGGACAGCCTGGGATTATGGAGTGAGATCCTGTCTCAAAGCAAAGCAAAAATTCCTGAGAAAAAGAACGAACTCCCTGATTCCTCCGGCTGTCCTCCCCCCACTTGGTCCTGAGTTTGCTGAATAGAGGCCAGCATGGATGTCCCCGGATCCTGGCAACTTGGTCCCACCAGGCACCAGAGTACAAACAGACTTCCTGCTGCAGGGTCTCCTCCAGGGGACGGGGATGGCGTCCACAGCAGTCCTGCCCTTCTGTTTCCTTTCATTCCAGGCCCCAAGCTTTCCCCCAGATCCCTGGCCGTTTCCTTAGAGCACATTGCCAAGGGCCAGATCGGCGTGTGAAAGTTCAGGGCCTGGTGAGGAGTCCTTTGGCACAGATCGCAAGTTTCCACATCTTTTATGTTTCCCCTCACATTGTTCTAACAGCAAACGCTCAGGGCTGAAGCCATTGGCTCCATCTTAATCGGTTTCCCAGTGAGATTAGCATCCTCACTACTTCCTTGCAGAGTCACCTGCATGAGGTCACACAGCTGAGAATAGAAGCTCCAGGCCAGGACATTGTCCCTTCAGTGCCGAATGCCAGCTCTTGCCTATAGGTGATGCCCCTTTTTTAATGGGAAGGGGGAGGGCTTGAGGTAGGGTCTCACTCTAGCCCAGGCTGACCTGGAATTCACTCTGTAGTCTCAGGCTGGCCTTGAACTCACGCCGATCCTCCTATTGCCTCCTGAGTGCTGGGGTTAAAGGTGTTCACAACCACGCCTGGCCTTTTAATTTTTTACTGAGACAAGGTCTCTTATAGTCCAGGTTGGACCCAATTCACTATGTGGCTGAGGATGGGATCCTCCTGCCTCCACCTCCGGAGAGCTGGGGTTACAGGCCACCCCTGGCTTGTATTGGTCCCTTGCAGGACGGCTACTCAGGGTGGGACATTCTTCCACTTGTATGTTCTAGTTTTTAATTTTTAAGGATTTTTACTTATTGGAGAGACATACAGAGAAACAGAGTGAGTGTGGGCCAGCCACTGCAAACCAAATCCAGACACCATGTGTGCCACTTGGTGTATCTAGCTTTACATGGCTACTGGAGAATTGATCCCAGGCTACCATCTGGCTTTCACAGGCTTTGCAAGCAGGCGCCCTCTACCTTAGAGACAGGGTCTCCTACTGAAGCTAATTCAGCTATACTAGCCAGCCAGCCAGGGGAGTCTTGTCTCCACTCCCACCCCCCCAACTGCTGGCATTACAGGCATGCACCACCATGACAAGCACTTTACAGACCGAGCCATCGCCTCAGCCCTTTGGTGATTTTTTTTTTTTTGTCCCATGTTTGGGGATGGCCAAAGCTCCATGCAGAGCCTCTCAGAAGGGGCCTGGTCACGAGTAGGCCAGGCATTTTCACTCTATAGTCTCAGGCTGGCCTTGAACTCATGGTGATCCTCCCACCTCTGCCTCCCGAGTGCTGGGATTAAAGGCCTGCGCCACCATGCCCGGCAGGCATTTTCATTTCTGCCTCTATGCCGGCCATCAGCATTGTGGTAAATTCCAACGTTTCTTCCATCATCAGGCAAATTTCCAAACCGCTGAGATTTGGAGAGATGGCCCAGCGGTTAAAAGCACTTGCTTGGGCCAGGGATAGTGGGGCACGTCTTTAATCCCAGCACAGGAGGCGGAGGTTGGAGGATGGCTGTGAGTTCGAGGCCAGCCTGGGACTATAGAGTGAGCTTCAGTTCAGCCTGGGCCAGGGTAAGACCCCTCTGGGGAGGATAAACAATAAAAACAATAAAGATATAACAATAAAAAGTGTTTACTTGGGATTCCACATTACCACTGGCCACTCCCAGCCTCACCTCACTGTTCTCCTTGGCTCCCATCCCTCTGGACTGCTGACAAACCCAGCCACACACTGATACACACAAGCACACTTGGCCACAGACCCCCACTTACCAGGAACACACGTACTTCCACCCACATCTGATGGAGGCCTCAGCGCTCCCCTCTTCCGGCAGGTTCCGTCAGTGGAAGGAGTTCTTAGGGCTCCTTAGAACCTTATTATTAATGTGCTCTGCCCGACTGCTGGCCAGCTGTCCCCACCCCACCCAGAACTGCTCTTATCTGCAGAACACTTTTCTCTGGTTTAGGGAGGGAGAGGGGGAGGGAGGACTGCAGAAATAGCTCCCTGGAGTTGTGATGTGCTTGCTGTGTGACGCAGCGTGGGGAGCGCAGGTCAGGACTCCATTTGCTTTTCTATTTTTACCAACATCTTACCCTGGGAAACCTTCCCAAAGGCCATAATAATAATAAAAAATACCCAGGAGATTGAGATAGGATCGCCATGAATTTGAGGCTAGCCTGAGACTAGAGTGAATTCCAGGTAATCCTGGGCTAGTGTGAGACCCTATTGGGGGAGCCAGGCATGGTGGCTCACACCTTTAATCCCAACACTTAGGAGGCAGAGGTAGGAGGATCGCTGTGAGCGGTCAGCCTGGGCTAGAGTGAGATCCTACCTCAGATCAAAAAAATCAAAATCAAAGAAATCAAAAGCAATGAGCAGACAGTGACAAGCATTCCTGGAGGCATTTTTAAAAAAATATTTCATTTATTCATTTTCAAACAGAGAAATGAGAGAGCGGGTGAGAGCACCAGGGCCACCACCTTGTGGATCTGGCTTATGTGGGTCCTGGGGAATTGAACCCTGGGCCTTAGGCACTGGAGGCAAATGCCTTAACCGCTGAGCCATCTCTCTAGCCCGGAGGCATTTTCTTTCTAGCTGTGACAGCCAGGGAGTCTGCACTGGAGGCTTGCGCCTTAACAGATGCCCAGGCTGGGCAGCAGGGGTCAGTGGGGAGCACTGGGGAGGTACATCTGGGAAGATCACCCTGAGTTTGAGGCCAGCCTGAAACTATAGTGAATTCCAGATCAGCCTGGGCTAGAGCGAGACCGGACCTCAAACCACAGAAATTAAGAGGAAAGCCTTAATGCCTCTCTGCTTCTGCCACGTGAACCCTTCCTCCCTTAAAAACGGGGAGTCAGGAGAGATAGCTCAGTGGGTAAAGCACTTGCTGTGCAAGTGTGGGAACTGGAGTTTGGACACCCAGCACACCCACCTGAAATCCCGAGGGATCCCGAGACAAGCTGTTAGCCAGACCAGCTAAGCACAAGTGAGACCCTGCCTCAGCGAATGAAGGGGAGAGCAATGGAGGAAGAGAACTGATGTCAGCCTCTACCCCTCCCCGCTGCACACACAGAACAAGCACATGTGCGTGCACGTAGCAGGTTCCTCATTCCCTCCTGGGTAAGGAGGGGGCTGAGGAGGCTGGGGGGGGGGCAAGTCTGGGATAGGACCCCTCAGGTTCAAGAAAGGGGAAGGTGCTTGAGGGAGACACGGACATAGCTGCCTGCAGGCTGTGCAGTGAGCCCCAGAGACAGGGTCTGTGAGGTGTCAGCCATGCTGGGGTGCCATCTCCCATGCTGGGTGGGCTTTTCGGTGACACAGCTCCTGAGTCACCCATGCTCCTGTAAGTAACCCTCACCCAGCTCTGTAAGTAATCCCAATAAACTCACTGGTTCACCAGAACTGGTGGTGGTCTGTTTTCTGTGCACTGGGTGACTAGTGTACAGGGAATTTCATGTAACAATGCACGTGAAACACACACACATTAAAGTGCTACTGAGCCCAGAGGCTGGTCAGAGGCTTTATTGAGGGCGAGATGAGGCTCCAGCATCTGCACAGCTACAACCTGAGGACAGAGGACAAGGCAGAAGTAGTGAGGGGAGGGCTCCTCCTTGGCACCTGACATCCCCTTCTCCACCCTCTGGGCTGACTGCTGCAGAGTGGGTCAACCCTGGCCAGTCATGGGTGTGGGAAGGACCCTGGGACCAGCAGCTACCATGGGAAGGAGGGCTGCTGGACTTAGGCAAGTCTGCCCATGCCCACAGCCTGGGTGCCAAGAGGGAGAGGCTTCACTCACTGGATCTCCCGGAAGGCACGCTTCTCCACCAGCTTCACTTTGTACTTGCGCTTGAACCTGGAGAAGGGGCAGGAAAGGCAGGCAGTGAGTGAGCTGGGCATCAGCACACACAAGGCTCCTCACCCATCCCACACCGGCAGGGCTTACTTGGCCCGCTCCCGGGGCTCAATCATGTTCCTCTTCTGGAAGCTCTTGAAGCGGTCTCGGAGGATGTTCCCTTCAGGCTGTGGGACAGAGAGAGGCCCCAGAATTAAGAGGCCAGGGCTCCCAGACAGCACCAGGGCGGCTCTGTGACATACTACAGATACCCATGTTGTGCATGCTGTCTGGGCTGGGCTCGGCTCTGCTAAGGGGATGGCAGGGCAGAGGTTAGTCTCTGAACCAGGCACAGCTGGCTGGAGGCACGAGGCTTGGGGTGGGGCCATGACAGGTCCCACGAGGGGCAATGGACCAAGGTGGAGCTACCATGGAAGCCTTCTGAGTGCCCAGGCTCTCACCAGAAGCCAACCCCACACCCCGGTAACCCTGGGACCCTGTGCCCTCAGCCCCCAGGCAATGGCCCAACTGGCCCAGCCCAAGGGCAGCCATAGTGTCGCCCACAGCCCTTGGGGCACGGGGAGCAAGGATGATGTCATCATTGGGCACAGGGTTCCCATGGCGCCATATGACCCTGACAGCAAGTACCTTCAGTGTCCTGAGGGAGTCAGACAGCTCTGAGCTGAGCTGCACGTCGATGTCAGGGTCCTGATACCTGTGGAACGGGGTTGGCGGGAGTTCAGCTCTGACACAGAAAACAGGATGTGGCCATAGTGCCCGCCCCTCCCAGGTCCTGGCCTACTTGAGCCGCCCCAGCCTGCGGGGCTTATCAGCCTCCGCCAGTCGTCGCAAGTGCCTCTGTGCCTTCCGCCGTGCCAGCTCGGCCAGCCGCTGGGCCACTTGGGCCTTGATCCCGCGCAGCCTGTAGAGCTCCTGGTGCTGGAGCCGGGCAGACCGTAGGGCGTTCTGCCGTACCCGCTAGGGGGGGATACGCAAAGTCAGGGTTCACTAGGGTCCCAGAGTCCCCCAAAGCCACAAATCTCTTTCACGCTTGTCATTCACCTGTCTGTGGCCCCTCACCAGCCGCTCAGGGCAGCAGGCACCTGTCCCTGAGTGTGGCATCAGGGAGGGCAGGCACGGGTTGGCAGGACCAGGCGCTCACCAGCATGCGCGCAGCCTTCTCCCGCTTCCGCTGCTGCTCCGTCTTCTTCTCTGGTTTCCTCTCTGCCACGGCTGCGCAGGCAGGGGCGGGCTCCGCGGCCTCATCCTCGGCCTCCATCCCTGGGGCTGGGCTGTCCTCGTCGTCAGACTCTTCCAGCAGGCCCTCACACATCTCCCGGAACACTGTCTCCTGGGGAACAAGGGGGTCAGCCACGGATCTCCGTTTTGGGGCCAGGTATAGTAGCACACACCTGTAGTCTCAGAGAAAGGTGGGTGCAGGCTTCAGGAAGGGTGGCGGGTCCAAGCTCACCTGGGTGGCAGCCTGCTCCCCAGGAGGCAGGGCCAGTTGCCGGTCCAGCCTGTCAGCCGCCTTCTGTCGCTGCAGCTCCACCTCATGGGCTGCCAGAAGCAGGGCCTACAGGGGAGGAAGCCAGTTCAGGACTGCCCTACCACCCATGGGCAGCCAGAGGGTCTGTCTGCTCCACCCTCCACGGTCCCCACCCACCAGCTTCCCAGAGAGTTCTAGGCCAGGAAGAGTGGGACCCTGGCCAGGGAGAAAGGACTCCTGCAGGAGCAGTGATGGCTGTGCCTGCCAGAGGCTGGGGCGCCTACCTGGTGGTCTTCGAATGTAGGGTTGTAGGAGGCTCCGGCAGCTGTCACCTCCACTGCGGGCACTGGGGATGGCTTGATGTGGAGGCGTGGTGGCCGCTGGAAGAAGACAAGGCCAGTGAGGCAGGGTCACACCTATGCTACATGCTGTCTCAGTGTGCCCCTAAAATGCACATGCTGAGTCTAAAGCCTTACCAGAGAGGCCCCCTCTACCCTGCACCCCTCTGCCCTTCCCTCCTTCCACCATGTGAGGACACAGATGTCTAATTCCCAGCCTCCAGTAAGGGAGCAACACCCCAGCACCAATGGCCATGAAGCCCTGGAGGAGGGGAAGGGGGTGCAGGCTGGCCAGCAGCCTGTGGGATCTGGTGCCTGGCACAGCAGACACTTGACCCCAGGGTGAACAGGAACCCCATGGGCAGTAGGCAGGGTTGTGCCAGCCTCTCCTGGTCACAGGACACAGAACCACCACCCCTCCCCCGCTGCCTGCCCAGCCTTACCCTCACGCCTTTCTTCTTGGTCTGCTCCAGGAAAAACGCATCCTGACCAACCAGCGGCTTGTCCAAAGGGTCTATGGAGAAAGGTGGGTGCTTCAGCACAGAAGTAGCCAGTGGTGTGGCCCAGAGGGGACCCACCCCTCCTGGTTCTTCCTCACTCCTACAAATGGCACGGAAGCTTGGGCAAAGGAAGGAGCAATTTAGGCCGAGGGGGCTTGAAGAGCAGGTCAGACCTTGTCTAGACAGGGCTCAGTAGTGAGAGACCTAAGGTAGAGGCTGGAACTCACACTCAGGACCCTCGACTCTGCTGGAGGATCACCAAACCAACACATGCAAGGGACACCCTTGGACACTGCTCCTGGGCAGTGATAGCACGGTCACTCACTGTTTGGGTCCCAGAGATCATAGAAGGGCTGCTGGACGATGTCCAGGGGCCCGGGCTTGGCCTTGGGCACTGGAGGACTGAGGAGACGGGCCTGTGCCCTGCGCAGCTCCCTGGGCAACTCGCCCTGCTTTGCCAGCCTTTCCCATAGCTGCTCCTTCCGCCGAAGCTTCTTGGCGTTGGGGACCTGGTGGGCGAGGATGCTGGGTGCGGAGGGAGGAAAGAGCAGCAGCTTGAGCAGTGGCTGGCCCCTCCCAGCCAGGCCCTTCCCCACCAGCCTCAGCCTAGGCCTTTCCCCAAGCCAATACAACACTGCACTAAGTGAGTCCTGGGAGTGTCCTGGCACCTCCTACCCACTGCAGCAGATGGACCCATAGCCCTGACCTACCCTACAGACACTCTCTTGCTAGTGCAGCCTGCCATGCAGCCTTGGGCCAAGTCTCCCTTCCCCCAAAGCCTCTATGGGATCACCCTGCCCTCCCTGTTGCCTTTACCTACCACACCACCCTCCCACAGTAAATCCCAAGAACCAGGGTCTGTTGGGAAAGGAGCCAGGGTGGGGGCACACTCACTCTTTGGGAGCAGGGACCTTGGATTGGTTCTCAAGGACAAGGTCCACCCGTAGGGGTTTCTGTAGACGCTGTGACTTCTTCTGGACCCGGGTCCTCTTCCTAATCCGCTCTGCAGTGGGAAGAAGAGCCCTGCCTGCCTCAGGCATGCCCACCACCATACTCCAACCTCCCAGTTACAGTCATCCGGAGCCAAGAGGATGGTGCTCCAGGTCCATGCATGAAAGTGTGCGGGTGCGCACACACATACACACACACACACCACAGCAGGAGGTAGGCACTGTGCTGGGGACTCAGGAACCACATCTACAGCCTCACCATGAGGGGCTCAGGGACATGGCAGAGAAGTGACCACAGAACTAATGGGGTTGGGGGCCAGTGGCCACATGTCACTGAGGCCCAGGGAGAACCCCACTGTGGTCATTCCTAGCACACTGCTCTCTGCTTTTTAAAATATTTATTTATTTGAGAGTGAGATAGAAAGAGGGAGACAGAGAGAGAGAGAGAGAGAAAGAGAGCAAATGGGTACAATAGGGCCTCCAGCCACTGCAAATAACTCCAGACACATGTGCTACCTTGTGTATCTGGCTTTATGTGGGCACTGGGGAATCAAACTCGGATCCTTCTGCTTTGCAAGCAAGTGCCTTAACTGCTAAGCCATCTCTCCAGTCCCGCTCGCTGCTTTTTACTTGCACAGCCTGACTATTAAAAGCAAGACCTCTATTATGAAACTAGGAAGGGCATGCATGAAGACACACATTTCAGGTTGAGGAAAGAGAACCAGTTCAAGGTCACCCTAAGACAAATATTCAATTTGAGGCCAGCCTGGGCCACATGAAAACAAACACACGTACATCAAAATAAACTTTAAGAAATAAAAAGTACAGCCAGGCATAGTGATGCATACTTTCAACCCCAGCACTTGGGAGGCAAGGGTAGAAGGATCATTGTGAATTCGAGGCCAGCCTGGGACTACAGAGTGAGTTCCAGGTCAGCCTGAGCTAGAATGAGACCTTACCTCAGCAAAAAAAAAAAAAAAAAAAAAAAAAAAAAAAAAAAAAAAAAAAAAAAAAAAAAAAAAAAAAAAAAAAAAAAAAAGAAAGAAAGAAAGAAAAGAAAAAAGAAACCAAATATATAGCCAGGCATAGTAGGAGGATCTCAGTGGGTTGGAGGCTAGCCTGGGGCTACAGAGTTCCAGGTCAGCATAAGCTAGAATGAGACCCTGCCTCAACCCCCCCCCCAAACAAAAAACCACATAAAAGTTTTGGGGCCAGGCAGAGTAGCATACACCTGCAGTCTCAGAACTTGGAAGGCTGAGGCAGGATTGTTGGGAGTGCCAGGCCAGCTTGAGTTACACAGTGAGCTCCCAGCCAGTCTGCTACTTGAGCACAGAAATGAGACCCTGTTTCAAAACACAGTGGTGGTGATAGGAGGGGGGCGATTGGGGAGATGGCTCCGTGGATGAAGCGCCTCCTGCTTAAACCTGACTACCTGAGTTATCCTCAGACCCATCAGAAGCCAGAAGCTGGAGCAGAATTTCCTGGAAGCTCTCAGCAGGCACAGCAAACTAAACAAACAAAAATACCCACAAACAAACAACAACAAAACCCCAGGAAAGCAAGAATGAAAGAAACCCTGCCTCAAATGAGGTGGTGTGACAGGGACTGAAAGTTGTCCCCTGACCTCTACGTGCAGAGGCACAGGTGTGCATAAACAAACAAATAAAATTACAGAGAACAAGGCTGGACACTGTGTCGCACACCTTTAATCCCAGCACTTGGGAGGCCAAGGTAATAAGAAAATCACTGTGAGTTCAAAGCCACCTTGAGACTACATGAAGAATTCCAGGTCAGCCCGCACTAGTGAGACCCTATCTCAAAAAACAAAATTTAAAAAAATTGCTTTCTAGGTGTGGATGACCCTGAGCTGATGTGATGCTCCTGCCTCCCCCCTCTGAGTGCCGAGATTCCAGGCCTGCACCACTCCTGGTTTATGTAGCGCTGGGGATCCCTGCGAGCCAGGAAAGCATTCTAGCAAGTGAGCTGCCTGCCAGGCCGAGGCAAGCCCGCTTTAGTGTTTTCTAACATGCCCTGGAGACCGTTACTCATCGAAGCAATCCCTAGCTTGCTCCTCTTCTAGCTGTGTGTGCAGGTCTGGACCTGAGACTTTAACAAAGCAAAGCCAGCATGCTAGGACATGTTTCCTACCTACTAGGTGGAAGAGAACCTCCTGTTCTTTCCTCCAGTTCTTGAAACAGCTCATCTTACTAACCAAACAGGGCTGGTTCCTTAAGGCATGTCCTGATTAGCTTTTCTGCAGCTAACAGGAGATGTTCTAACTTGTCTCTAACCTATCCATCCATGCAGGCCCGTAGCTGGCTTTCCTATGCATCAAGGTCCCTGGTAACAGGCAAGCCTGGGAGGGAGGCTGGCACAGGAGCATCTCCAGACCAGCTTGGGCAACCTAAACCTCATCCTGATGCAAACACCTTTTCCTACTCTGGAAATCTTTGCTCCCAGGCTAATGACTTGATTGGCATTTTTTTGGATTTTCGAGGATGGGTCTCACTATAGCCCAGGCTGACCTGGAACTCACTAAGTAGTCTCAGGCTGGCCTCCAACTCACAGCAATCCTCCTACCTCTGCCTCCCAAGTGCTGGAATTAAAGGTGTGTGCCACCACCCTGGCTTTGTGTCTTTTCAGCTCAGGCTGGCCTTGATCCTCCTGCCTCAACCTCCCAAGTGCTGGGAGTACAGGCATGCACCATTGTGCCCTCCCTTTTAAAACAATTACTTATTGCTGGGCGTGGTAGTGCATGCCTTTAATCCCAGCATTTGGGAGGCAGAAGTAGGAGGATGGCAGAGAGTTCAAGACCAGCCTGAGACTACATAGTGAATTACAGGTCAGCCTGGGGCTAGAGGGAGACCCTACCTCAAAAAACAAATATTTGTAAGGAAAAAGAGAGAGAATGGGTGTGCCTGGGTCATCTGCCACTTGCCAACAAACTCCAGATACATGTACCACTTTGTGCATCTGGCTTTACATGGGTACTAGAGAATTGAACCAGGTTCTTAGGCTTTGCAGGCAAGTGTCTAATTGCTGAGCCACCTCTCCAGTCCCATTGTGCCCCCTTTACCCATGTAAAAAGTGGTGCATCTCTCTCTCTCTCTCTCTCTCTCTCTCTCTCTCTCTCTCTCTCTCTCTCTCTCTCTCTCTCTCTGCCTCCTCTCAAATAAATAAAATATAGCTCAGTGGTAGGGTGCCTGCCTGGGTTCAGTACCCAGTACAGAGAGGAAAATAAATGCATAAATAAATAAAGCCTTTCCTAACAGGCTCTAGCTTGCTTTCTGCCCATCCCAGGCTTTCCTGGTTTAAAGATGACTTTTTTTTTTTTTTTTTTTGCACGTGTGTGATATGTACATGTGTACATGGAGGCCAAAGGTCAGCTTCGGGTGACACTTCAGTCACTCTTTTTCTTTAAGACAGGATCTCTCAGTGACCCTGAACTTCACTGATCTGGCTAGGCTGGCTAACCATAGCTCCGGGATGCCCAACTTTGCCTCACTGAAACAGCGTTGCAGAGGTGTGACACCACACTGGCATGTTTGTGGCACTGGGGAGTTCAGGTCAGCATGCTTCCAATGTCTACCCAAAGTGACCCTTTTAAACGTGTTTGCATTTAAAAAAATTTTTTTAAGCAGTGCCTCACTCTATCCCAGGCAGGTCCTTGAACTCACAGCAATCCTCCTACCCTAGCCTCCCAAGTGCTAGGATTAAGGCATGTGCCACCAGGCCTGCCTGTCCCCCACGCTCCACCCCCAATTTAAATTTTTATTATTATTATTTTTTTAGTTTTTCGAGGTAGGGTCTTGCTCTAGCCCAGGCTGGCCTGGAATTCACTATGTAGTCTCAGGGTGGCCTTGAGCTCATGGAAATCCTCCTTCCTCTGCCTCCCGAGTGGTAAGATTATAGGCGTGCACCACCATGCCCGGCTTGCCCCTGATTTTTTCAGACAAAATCTCTATGTAGCCCTTGCTGTCCTGAGCTGTGCTGATCAGACTGGCCCGTAAGTTGAGGCCACCCTTCAGGCTTTGCCTCCCAAGAGCTGGGAGTCCAGCAGGGCACCCACTATGGTCAGCACGGGGTCTGTCTTTAATGAATCTACATTTACTTATTTGCAAGGAGAGAGGATAAGAACGGGGTGCACCAGGGCCTCTAGACACTGCAGGCAAGCTCCAGATGCATGCACCACTTTGTGCATGGCGTCTGCCTTCTAAAACAGGAAACTGGCACATCTCTCACAGGACAGAGGTTAGGCAGTCATGGCTGTGCACACCACCATCACCATAACCCTCCTCACCTTTCTCCTTGGGTCCCGTGTCCAGGAAGAAAAGTTTTTCATCGGGGGCCTCTGACAACAAGCCGCTGTGGGATGGAAACACAGAGCGTAAGTCCAGCTTAACATTTTGGGGGCCTGCTTTCCCCTTGAAGGCATCTTCAAGCACCTCCTCCCTAGGCCTCCACCCTCAGGTTTAGGGTGCACCTGTCGTAGGTACCGTGTTCAAGTGAACAAGGTTCAAGGTTTCCCCCAGGTAGGGTCTCACTCTAGCAGCCTGGTCTCAGACTGGCCTCTAACTCACGGCCATCTTCCTACCTCTGCCTCCCGAATGATTGCACTGAAGGCGGCTTTTTTATTTATTCAACATTTTAAAGGAGAGAGAATGGGCACACATGCCAGGGCCTCCGGCCACTGCAACTCCAGATGCATGCGCCACCTTGCACATCTGGCTTTACTTTGGCTCTGGAGAATCGAACTGGGGACCTCAGGCTTTGCAGGCGAGCGCCTTAATCACTGAGCCGTCTGTCCAACCCAAGGCTGGGATTTCTCTGCCGGTTGAAAGCCCCCCTAAGCGTCCCCCCCACCGCCGATCAATTTCCCGGACGTGCCCCCGCGCTCTCCGCCTCGCACCTGGCCGGAAGCCCCGCTCCCGGAAGTCCCGCCCCGCGTACCCGGTGGTGCGCTCCTCCAAGCGCACGTCTTCCAGGAACTGGTCGACCTCCAGCCCCAGCGGCTCCTGCGCGAGCCGCCTCCAGCCCCGCTTCTTGTTCCTCGGGCCTCGCCGCCGCCGCTTCAGCGCGGGGTCCACCGAGGTGGCCCGCAGTCCCAGGAAGCCAGAGCCGCCATCGCTCTTCGAGCCGCGCGGGCCGCCGGCGCTGCCGCTCTCCGCCGCCATCTTGTTTAAAGGAAGCTCTCGCGGCGAGGACGGCGACTTCCGGTTGGCCGGAGCATGCGCGCGGGGCTCCTGGGACGCACTTCCGGCGGAAGCCATATTGGTAAAGTGTAGAAACGAGAAGTGAGGGAACGCGGCAGCCATCTTGGTAAAGTATAAAAAAAAAAAATGGAGCTGGGAGTGGTGTGAGTTCGAGGCCACCCTGAGACGACATGGTGAATTCCAGGTCAGCGAGACCGACCTCAAAAAATAGTAATAATAATAATACAAATAGGACTAGAGAGATGGCTCAGCTGTTACGAAAGATGCTTGCCTACAAAGACTAACCATCCTGGTTCGATCCCCCAGTTCCCAGGGAGAGCCAGATGCACAAAGTGGTGCATGCATCTGGAGTTGGTTTGCAGCGGCTGGAGGCCCTGGTGCACCCATTCTCTCTGTCTCTCTTCTCTATCTCTCTCTGCTTGTAAATAAATAGATTTAAAAGAATTTAAATATCCAAAGAAATAAATAAAATAAAAATAGATGGCACCAGAGGGGGGGAATATGGCTCAGGGGTAGATGGTCCATTTTATAAACTCCCGAGCTGCTTTTATAGAATGTGTAAGTTTTTGGTTCTCAGAAATCACCTTCCCCAACACTGTCTCTTGCAAATGAACTGTCATTGTCCTGAAAGTGGCCCAAGTCACACGTCTAATCATTTTTCTAAAGTAGCTCAGACCTCCAAGGTAAGGCTGACTGCTCTGCAGTGAAAGAATTCCAGTGGCTCCATGGTCCAAATAAGAACCCTCCCCCCCCCAGCTCCCCGTGGTGGGGCTGGACAGATGGCTCAGCGGTTAAAGCACTTGCTTGCAAAGCCTAACGACCCAGGTTTGATTCCCCAGTACCCATGTAAAGCCAGATGCACAATGTGGTGCATGCATCTGGAGTTCCTTTGCAGTGTGGCTGGAGGCCCTGGTGTACCCATTCTCTCTCTCTCTCTCTCTCTCTCTCTCTCTCTCTCTCTCTCTCTCTCTCTCTCTCTCT
>PVHP010043332.1:0-14550 GCA_004024765.1 Zapus hudsonius
ATAAATAAATAAATAAATAAATAAATAAATAAAAAGACATGAGATGATGGCTGACATCCAGGCAGGAGATGAACCACCCCTAACCTATCAGACAGGGCCCAAACAAAGCCTATAAGAAAGTGGCGAGATAAACAAGAGAGTTACCTCCACAGCAAGTCAGGTAACCCAAGAAAGATCAATGGAGACAGACCAAGAGGATACCCAGCACAACTCAAAGCAGCAGTCCAGAGACACTTAAGATCTCAACGATCAAGCAGACTTAAAACTCACCCACCATGACTCAGGGAACTGATCGGAAGAGGGGACGGAAAGAATCTAAGAGCCATGGTGGGGAGAATATTCAGAGACATGGCCCCGCTCAGCAACAACACACAAAGAAAACCAAACTGGCTATTGCCTGCACAATTCCTAAGCTCCTACCCCATGGACTGATCCAGTATGCCCACCTAGGAGGGGCCCCAGTGGGTTGGGGACAGTGAGGGAAATGGGGGTACCATCACAAGATTTGCTCATACAATGTATCTAATTATTGACAATAAATATGTTTTTAAAAAGGCAGGAAAAAATATTTTTAAAAACTCAATCTCGGGGCCTGGTGTCCAACGACTGCCCACAGTGGCATTCCTGGTAGTGCATGCAGCCTACTGTTTGCACACGTTGCCCCAAGGGACCTGAGAAACAGTTCTCTAGTGGACGCCCGTGTTTCTCATCTCATGCTGTCCCCAGTCTAAGCTCCAGACAGATATGCCGCAGGACAGAGTGGCCAGGCCATTATGAGTCTCTACAGCAAGCATGTGACTGAGCTCGAGGGTTTTGTTCCCCAGTACCCACGTAGAGCCAGATGCATAAGGTGGTGCTTGAGAGAAGATAGACAGAGAGAGAGAGAGACAGAGACAGAGAGAATGGGTACACCAGGGCCTCTAGTCACTGCAAATAACCTCCAGATGCACGCGCCACCTGTGCAACCGGCTTTACGTGGGTTCTGGGGAACTGAGCTCATGTTAGGCTTTGCAGGTTAAGCACCTTAACCATGTGAGCCATCTCTCCAACCCCGAAATATTTTTTCAAGAAAGCCAGGTGAGGTGGTGCATGTCTTTAATCCCAGCACTGGGGAGGCAGGGTTAGGAGGATTGCCAATGAGTTCAAGGCCACCCTGAGACTACATAGTGAATTACAAATCAGCTTTGGCTAGACTGAGACCCTACCTCAGGAGCAAAAAAAAGAAAGAAAAGAAAAAAAATTTTAAAGGGTATGTGATTGAGGTCCTGCACAGGACAGGTTCAAGTTCCCTAGCTACCCGAAGATTCACACCTTAACGTTGGGCTTTTGGGCTTTTGGTAAAATGTAGCAGCTCTCTAGCTCATGCACTGTCCCTTCTCTAGCCAGACGTAAGCCAGGGCACCAGAACTGACCCAGAGGGGCCCAACCTTTTTCCTCTGATGCTCGAGCCCTGCCCATCAAGTGCCAGAGTTGTGTGGACATTCCTAGGGGCCTGTCAGCTAACTTTTTTTTATTTATTTGTAAGCAGAAACAGAGAGAGAGTGTGAGAGAGAAATAATGAGAATGGGCACACCAGGACCTCTAGCTGCTGCAAACAAGCCCTGGATACATACCTCACTTGTTCATCTGGCTTTAGGTGGGTCCTGGGGAACTGAACCCTGGGTGTTTGGCTTTGCAGGCAAAAGTCTTAACCACTGAGCAACCTCTCCAGCCCCAGACAGCAAACATTTTATTGGTGCCCAAAGTACCAGAACATTTTCTGCCTAATTATTTTCACCAGCAGCCAAAGGTGTTCAGATTAAAAAGAAAGAGATTCAAAAGATGTGGAATAATGTCTGAGTAAGGGAGTTTCAAAGAAGTAAGCTCATCTATAATGAGGTCCTGGGGGTTCTTCCTGCCAGCCCCCCAAGTCAGATGAAGTTTCTCCAGGGTCGCACTGAAGGGATGAGTCAGTGAGAAACCCCAGGAAGCTGCTTTCCCTAGGATCATGCCAAGGCAGCCTCCAGCAACTAACAGCATGCCTGCCAAATTCCCCAGGCTTCCAGCAACTGCTTGAAACGTTGGTACTGTTTGCTGAGTACTGCAGCGAAGGAAAGCACACTCCTGAAGGTTATTTCCATAAAACACCTAGAAACAGGGAAGAGAACTAGATGGTACCGAGGTGCATCCGATGCGTTGGAAGCCCGTTCTGACTGCTTCTGAGACCTGAACAGAGAGAAGTTCCTCCCTCCATGGCTACTGAACACATTCACCACTCACTGAGGCCGTGCAGTGGAGTACAATACTCACTCGACCGACAGCACCTCAGCTACCCTTTCCCAGCATCTATGAACATCTCCATGTTACAGGCAACAAAACTAAAATCAGCCAATGTCACACAACGGAAAAATTACAGCGACATAGACAGTGAAGCCCAGAGCTTCCCAGGACATCTGACAATGCTAGTGATTGTTATGATAGTGCCCGTTGTCAATATTAAACACTGCATCTTCATCTCTTGGTCTCCATGGCTTATGTTAGCTAGAATAGCATTTTTTTTTTTTTTTTTGGTTTTTCGAGGTAGGGTCTCGCTCTAGCCCAGGCTGACCTGGAATTCACTCTGTAGTCTCAGGGTGGCCTTGAACTCACAGCCATCCTCCTACCTCTGCCTCCCGAGTGCTGGGATTAAAGGCGTGCGCCACCACACCCGGCCTAGAATAGCATTTTTAACGTTTTTTTTTTTGTTGTTGTTGTTGTTCACAGTTTTTGTACATGAATATGATGTATTTTGATCATTTCCATCTTCTCTTGTCCTCTTTCTGGAATAACTTTCAGACCGCTGGTTCTAAACTGACAGTAGTTACCTCAGGAGTGGGCTCTTGAAGCAAGGACAAATTCAGTCCAATTTTCTGTCTCACATGTGTTCACTGGCCCCCTTCCATGCTGTGATGAAGCACGGAGCCTCTCACAGGCTAGTGCTCTGTTCTTTTTTTTTTAAGGTTTTTTAAAATCATTTTATTTATTTATAAGCACACACACAAACAGAGAGAGAGAGAGAGAGAGAGAGAGAGAAAAGAGAGAGAGAATGAATGAATATGGGTGTACCAGGGCCTCTAGCCACTGCAAACAAATGCCAGATGCATGCACCACTTTGCATCTGGCTTACGTGGGTACTGGGGAATTGAACACAGGTCTTTAGGCACTAGTGGTTAGCACCTTAACCGCTGAGCCATCTCTCCAGTCCCAGTGCTCCGTTCTTAACTTCCCAGCCTCACAATCACGAGTCAAGCAAGCTTCTGATGTTATCAACAACCTGTCTGGTATTCTGCTATAGCAACAGTTACATGTAAAAAAGTATTCCTTTCTGTAATCTTCAGGACCTCAACGCAACTTGATACCATCAGTCATTAGTAGTTGTGGGCCCATCCTCCATGACAGAGACACTTCTAGGAATGATGCCACCGAGGTTCACAAACAGGAGAGAAAGGGGAGCAAATGCCGTTAGCATGAACCAGTATCTTTCTCTATGTCCTCCCACTCCATGGCACAGGACACAAGAGACACACTGCACTAAGGTAAAAATGAGAGCCTCCAGGTGTTCTTTTTATCTATTTCCTATAACATTTCATTGTAAGTCTTTCAAGTGTAGAGCAGATTCATTCACATTTACTTATTTATGTACTTATTTGTTTTTATTGGTGCTGAGCCATGCCCATGCTAGGCAAGTGCTCTAAGACCAAGCTAAGTCTCAGCCCAAGATTCATTACTAACTTAAATATGTTATACCTGTTTATCACTAATTTAGTCCTTTGACCATCCATTCATCTTTTTTATGCAACTCAGAGTAAACAGAAAATATGAGTTCATGTCCTTATAAAACTGCAGAGTGAACTAGAGCAAAGGTTTTTTTTTTTTTTTTTGACAGAAACATGATAGGGTGAAATGTTTAACCGTTACACATACATTACTGAGTCCTGACAAATGCACAAACCCTGTAACCTGACCTTCTCTCAACTCAGAGCATTCACATCACCCCAGAGAGCTCTCCATCTCACTCCTCTTTGTACCCTCTGCCCTCACTTCCCAAACCCTGCAGATGCTTAGCTTACAATGGCTAATTGTCCAGCACAAGGTAAGTGACTTTGGTAGACTGTGAAGGCCTGTCATGGTCACTCCACAGCAGGATTAGAAAACGGGACCATCTACTACACAAAACAATATAGGAATTCCTGGAAAACACTAAATAAAAATATCATAGGATTTGGCAATTTCACTTCTGGGAATACATCCAAAAGAACTGAAAAGGTGGGTCTTAAAATACTTGCACACCCATGTACGTAAAAGCATTCTCTACAAAAGCCAAGATGTTGAAGACGCCAAATGTCTCCCTCCTATGAACAGATAAAGAAAATGTGATGCACATGAACAATGAAGTATTATTGGGCTTTCAAAGGGCAAGACATCTTATTACTCTATATACTATCTTATTATAGATGTATAAACCTTAAATTACTTTAGTAAAATAAGCCAGCCTCAGAAAGATAAATACTGTATGACTGCACTTGTGTGAGTGATCAACAATCATATTCACAGAAACACTCAGTAGAATCATGGGTATCAAGGGTTTGGGGAAAGGTTCAGCCTGGGCTGGAGTGAGGCCCTACCTCAAAAAAGCAAAAGAACTTAAAATAGACAGGACCGAAGAAGGAATTCTCCAAGACATATCTTAGTTAAAATGCTAAACATAGAAAGCAAAGAGAGAGTGCTCAAAGCAGCAGGAGAGAAACAACTTATCACATATAAAGGCGAACCTATCAGACTGACCTCACACTTCTCATTAGAAACCATGAAAGTCAAAAGGGCTTGGAACAATGCTCTTCAAGGTTTAAAGAATTATGGCTTCCAACCTAGACTACTGGACCCAGCGAAGATATCGATCATAATAGATGGAGATACTCCATGATAAAAGCCAGCTCTACAATTATGTGAACATAAAGCCAAACTTACAGGATACTGCGGGAAATATTCCACACAGAAGAGACGAGCAACCAACCTCAAGAGCCCAATAGAGGACAAGCACAATAACCAAAATAATTGGGCTCATAATTACATGTGAAGCATCAACCACCATAAACCCTTCACCATAGCAGGGCTTAAACAAACCTCAGTTATAACTCTGGATACAAATGGGCTTAACTCCCCTATATAAAGACACAGGTAAACAGGGTGGGTCAGAAAAATGGACCTTCCATCTGCTGCCTTCAGGAAATGTACCTCACCTCTAAAGACAGAAATCTCCTTAGGGTGAAAGGATAGAAAATCCAAGCAAATGGAAATAAAAAACAATCAGGCATGGCTACATTAATACCTGACAAAATAGACTTTAAACCAAAATTAATTTAAAAGGACAATGAAGGTCACTTCTTGTCATGGTTTGATCCAGGTGTCCCCACAAACAAATGAATGTGTTCTGATTGATCAATCCTCAGCTGATGGCAGTTTGGGTTTTACAATCTCGCTGGAGCTGTGTTGTTGGGGGTGGGCTTATGGGGTTATAAGCCAGCTTCCCCTTGCCAGTGTTTGGCACACCTTCCTGCCATTGTTTGCAGTGTTGTGACAGAGGTGATGTCCACCCCTCTGCTCATGCCATCATTTTCCCTGCCAGGATGGAGTCTCCCCTCGAGTCCACAAGCCTAATAAAACCATTCGTCCACAAGCCACTCTTGCTTGGGTTTTTTTTCTGTGCAGCAACAGAGAAAGCTGACTGCAACACTTCTTATCAAAGGAATGATCCAACAAGAGGATATTACTATTATAAATATGGATGTACCAAATACAGGTGCACCTCATTTCATAAAGCAAAACTTACTCAAAAACAAAACAGAAAAAAAACCCAATTCCATCATAGTAGGAGACTTTAATACACCATTATCATCTATAGACAGATCATCCAAACATAGTATCAGAAGGGAATTCATAACAGAGCTTAAAACACCACAGATCAACTCGACCTAACAGACATATATAGAACATTCCTTCCCAAGACTATAGAATATACATTCTTCTCAGCAGCCCATGGAACCTTCTCCAAAATAGACCACATACTAGGGACATAAAACATGCCTCAACAAATTCAGGAAGATTGACATAGCCCCCTACATCGTATCAGACCACAATGCATTAAAGCTGTAGATTAGCAATGGGAGGAACAACAAAAAAGACACCAACTACTGGTGACTAAACAACAAATGGGACATTCAAGAAATCAAAAGGAAATTGAAAACTTTATAGAAGTAAATGATAACGAAGACACAACATACCAGAACTTATGGGACACAATGAAGGCAGCCCTAAGGGGAAAATTCACAGCACTAAATGCCTTCATAACAAAGACAGAGAGATCTCAAATCAAATTGGAAAAACTAGAATAATCCAACCCTAGAAGCTCATGGCAAAAAGAAATAATTAAGATCACAGCTGAGATTAGGGAAGTGGCAACAATGAAAGCAATTAAAAATTTAGATAAAATGAAGAGCTAGTTCTTTGAAAAAAAAAAATAAACCAGACTGACAAACCCTTGTCCATTCTAATGAAATGGAAAAAAGAAAAGGCACAAATCAACAAAATCAGAAATGAAAAGGGAGAGGTCATAACAGCCCCCAATGAAAATAGAAGAATCATCAGATCATATTTCCAAAACCTCTATTCCACAAATTTGGAGAACCTGGAAGAAATGGGTGAGTTCCTAGACACCTACCACCTACCAAAGCTTAACCCAGAACAGATAAAGCTCCTAAATAAACCTAGCACATCCACTGAGATTGAAAATGTAATCAAAAACCTCCAAAAGAAAAGTCCAGGACCTGATGGATTCACAGCCAAATTCTACCAAACCTTCATCATAGAACAGAAACTACTGTTTCTGAAGCTTTTTCATGTGATGGGAGAAGATGGAAAGCTTCCAAATTCCTTCTATGAAGCTAGCATCAACTAATACCCAAAACAAAGACACAACAAGAAAGGAAAATTACAGACCCATATCCCTGATGAACCTAGATGTAAAACTTCTGAACAAAATCCTCACAAACCAAATACAACAATTCATCAAAAGTATTGTCCACCTTGACCAGGTAGGCTTCATCCCAGGGATACAGGGATGGTTCAACATATGGAAGTCGATTAATGTAATCCACCACATTAACAGACTCAACCATAAGAACCACATGGTCATCTCAATCGATGCAGAGAAGGCCTTTGACAAAATTCCACATCACTTCATGATCAAAACGCTGGATAGGCTGGGCATAGAGGGCTCAACAAAATAAAGACAATACACAAACCTCCCAAAGCCCAAATCATACTCAATGGGGAAAGACTAGAATCAGGAACAAGACAGGGGTGTCCACTCTGACCATTGCTCTTCAGAATAGTCCTTGAAGTTCTAGCCCAAGCAATAAGACAGGAGAAATGCATAAAAGGGATACAAATTGGAAAGGAAGAAGTGAAACTATCCCTTTTTACAGATGACATGATCCTTTACATAACAGACCAAAAGAATAATACCAGTAAACTCCTGAAGGTGATAAATTCCTTCATCAAAGTAGCAGGATACAAAATTAACACACAAAAATCAGTAGCCTTCCAGTATGCAAATGACATGCATACAGAAAAAGAAATCAGTGAGACTCTCCCGTTTTCAATGGCCTCAAAAAAAAAAAAAAAAGAAATACCTAGGAATAACACTAACCAAGAATGTAAAAGACTTATATAATGAAAACATAAAAATGCTCAAGAAGGAAATAGAGGAGGATGTGGAAGGATGGAAAGACAGTCCATGCTCCTGGATAGGGAGAATAAATATTGTAAAAATGGCAATTCTCCCAAAAGCAAAGCAATATACAGATTCAATGCCATACCAATAAAAATCCCAGCTTCATTCTTTTTTTTTTTTTTTTTTGGGGGGGGGGTTTCGAGGTAGGGTCTCACTCTAGTCCAGGCTGACCTGGAATTCACTATGTAGTCTCAGGGTGGCCTTGAACTCACGGCAATCCTTCTACCTCTGCCTCCCAAGTGCTGAGATTAAAGGCATATGCCACCACCCAGCTTCATTCTTTACAGAAATATGAAAAATAATCTCAAATTTTATTTGGAATGGCAAAAGACCTTAGATAGCCAAATCTATCCTTAGTTTAAGAAAACCTCCTCAGGTAGTATTCACCATTCCCAATCTAAAGAAATACTACAAAGCCATGGCAACAGAAACAGCATGGTACTGGCATAAAAACAGACAGACAGACCAATAGAACAATAATGAAAACCCTGCTCTTAGTTTGAGTAACCATAGTTACTTGATCTTTGACAAAGGTGCCAACAATGTTCACTGGTGTAAAGATAGCATCTTCAACAAATGTGCTGGACAAATTGTATAAATACTTATTAAAAAAAAAAAGAAGAAAATATACCCACTCCTCTCACCATCCACAAAAATCAACTCCAAATGGATCAAAGACCTCAACTTAAGACCTGAAATTCTGAAAATCCCAGAAGAAAAATAGGAGGAACTATCCACGAGATAGGAGTAGGGAAAAACTTCCTGAACAAACCTCCAGTAGCCCAGTGTGGTAGTTTGAATGGATGTCCCCCAATAGAGTCAAAAGTATGAAAGTTTTTCTCCAGCTTCCTGGCTGGAGGAGGTGTCACCTTGTCCTGGCCTTCAGCCCTAAGATATTTCTGAGGTGAATGTGAAATTCCAGCAATACATATGCAAAGAGCAGCCAAAGTTCAAGTCTTGAACTCCTGCTGTTTGGTAGTTAGATTGTGCTTGTTTGAGTTACTGGTGCTGGATATCTCTCTCTCTCTCTCTCTCTCTCTCTCTCTCTCTCTCTCTCTCTCTCTCTGCTTGGATCTGTAAAAAGGTGTCAGCCTTTTTCTTCATTCTGAAACTTCCCCTGGATCTGTTACTTTAATAAATACTTTCCTCCCAAAACTGTACCTGGTGTGGAGATTCATCCCAGCGGTGTGTGGCTATGACCCCCAGGAAGTACAACAATCATTTAACCTATGGAATCTCATCAAGCTTAAAAGCTTCTGTACAGAAAAACATACCATTCTCAGAGGCAATAGACCACCATCAGACTGGGAGATAATCTTTTCCAGCTATAACACAGACAGAGGTCTAATATCTAGAACTTACAAAGAACTCAAAAAAAAAAGATCAAATAGCCCTCTCACAAAATGGGGCATTGATCTTAACAACGAATTCACAGAGGAGGATACACAAGTGGCCAATTCTCATTTAAGAAAGTGTTCATCACCCTTAATCATCAGGGAAATGCAAATCAAAACTACAATGAGATTCCACCTTACTCCAGTCAGAATGGCAATCATTAAAAAAATCCACCAACAATAGATGCTGGTGAGGATATGGGAAAAAAGGAACCCTCATTCACTGAGTGCAAACTTGTACAACCACTACGGAAAGCAGTGTGGAGGCTCCTGAAAAAGATGGATATAGAGCTACCAATGGACCCAGCTATCCCTCTACTGGGCATCTACCCTCAAGATTTCAAGCCTCAGCACAGAGACATTTGCTCAATCATGTTCATAGCAGCTCAATTCATAATAGCTAAAATTGGAATCACCCCGAATGCCTATCACTGAACAAATGGATATCAAAGTTGTGGTACCTTTACATGATGGAATTCTACTCAGATGAAAGGAAAAATGACATAATGAAATTTAAAGAAAAGTGGACAGACTTAGAGCAAATCATTCTTAGTGAACTCACACAAGAACAGAGAGACAAACACCACATATTCTCCCTCATATGCAGTTCCTAACCAGGTTAATCTTAAACTCTAAGCAAACCTGACAAGTGAATTGAGAGACTGTGAAAGGGGATGGAATGAGTTGGGGGGTAGGAATGGGAGGGTGGGGGACTTACACAGTAAGTTAAACCAATAATGAATCGATACCATAAAATCCTTACTTTCATACAGTAAGCTCTTGAGGAAGCTATGGGCATCGCCTGGTAAGAGGGGCCATGAATAGAATGGAAAGAAGCCTAACCCCAAGAAAAATTGATCAGACCTGCAACTCCCTGTCCCAAGTTATTGGTTCCTTCCCACACTGAGCTGTTGATAAAGAGATTCATGTAGTCCCCAAAACAAGACAGGCTTTTCCAAAGCAACTGAATACCTGCCCCAGGCTAAAGGTAAGATCCTATTGCTGAAGAAGCCACAAAGTGTTATCACACAACAACGAGAGACCCTGCTACATCCAGAATGGTAAGCAGCTCCCATGATAGCATGTGTAGTGCTGGAAGGTGTTACATGAGCTGCCAGGGGAAATTGGTCAAAGATATTTGGAGAAAGCAGAGGCCACTGATATACAATACAGACTGATGTCACAAGAATGCTAAACACACTGCTATATGGAAGAGACCAGCAAATCAAGAGGTGCTCATCTGTGCAATAGTGGTACCAAACCTAGGAGGACAATCAATGGCTTACTGATTGGCTAAGAGATCTGCTCAGTGGCAAGGAACCTATAGCTGGAACTGGGATGCATGGCAAAGCCTTATGGGGACCAAGAACCGGGCTCCAAGGGAAAATTCCCACTACCAGAGAGCTACAGGAGGCTACACCCATTAGAATCTTGCCAAATTAGCAATGTTCGTCTCATTTAACCTATACTGATCTCACTCTCCGATGGAGATTCTGTTTGTATTTTTCAGAAGGCAGCCAGAGCCGTGGACAACCCAATTCCACCAACAAGACATGGGATGATGGCTGACATCCTGGCAGGAGATGAACCACCCCTGGCCTATCATATAGGGCCCAAATGAAACCTATGAGAAAGTGGCGAGATAAGCAAGAGACCTATCACCACAGCAAGTCAGATAACCTATGAAAAAACAATGGAGACAGACACTGAGCAGACTTAAAATTCACCCACCATGACAGGGAACTGAGCAGAAGAGGGGGTGGAAAGATTGTCCATGGTGGGGGAGAACAACACATGAAGAAAAAAACTGGCTACATCTTGTACAATTCATAAGCCCCTACCCCACGGACTAATCCAGTATGCCCACAGAGGAGGGCCTCCAGTGGGTTGAGGACAGAGAGGAGGAAAATGGGGGTACCATCACAAGATTTGCCCATATAACATATCTAATTGTTGACAATAAAAGTGTTTAAAAATTCTGAAAATATGAATATACACTTTATATTATTTAGCTGTATACTTAACATGGTGAATTTTATGGCATGTGTTTGGATTTTTGTTTGTTTGTTTGTTTCAAGGTAGGGTCTTATTCTAGCCCAGGCTGACCTGGAGCTCCCTCTGTAGTCCCAGGCTGGCCCGGAAAACTCCAGGCCATCCTCCTACCTCTGCCTCTCTAGTGCTGGGTCTACAGGTGTGTACCACCATGCCCGCCTTTGGAGTTTGTATTTTATTTTTATTTATTTATTTGCACATGATTGTTCTTGTTGTTAATACCAAGCAGAACCTGAGCAAAATTCAGTATGCCAGGGAAAACTAGGAAAATGGGTAGAGTTAGAGATGTGGCCTGTGGCAGAAACACTCCTTAACATGCACAACGGCCCTGGGCACAGCAAAAGAAAACAAGAGTTTGTAACTTGCCATGGCATAACAAATGCCCTTGTAAATGCTCTACAAATTGTGGCTGTCAGAGAATAATTTCTGCTATTATTGCTATTACCGTCCCTGTGCTCACAGTCTTCCCTTCAAACTCCAAAGGAGACCAGGCCCGTCTGTCAGTCTCAGGAGGGGGGTCCTTTAAGAAGTAATTATGTCACCAGGGCTCCCTCCTCATAAATGGGCCAAAGCCACAAGTAGCAGGACTGCATTCATTATCCCAGAGTGGGTCCAGCCCTCTTGAAAGTGGCTCTCTCTCTCTCTCTGTGTGTTTCTCTTCTTTGCCTTTTTACCACGCCATGCTTTCCACCATGGGATGACTCGGCAAGAACATTCAAACCAGACAGGAGCATCTTGATCTTGGGCTTCCCAGGCTCCAGAACTGGAAGTCAATACAACTTCTTCAGTATTCATTACCTACTCGGTAGGATCCTGCTAAAGCAGCACAAAACAGACTACGAACTCTTTCAAGAGTTCTGCATATATTCTTACACACCAATGGTTTCAGCACAGATTGTTAAAATGGCTTACAAAGACAAGTGACAGAATCTATCAAGCTTAACCAGCCAATCTCTCTAGGAACTTATCCTACACATGCACCCACACATTTCAAAGAACATGTATGACAGAAGCCATTTTTATAATACCTAATGATAAAAAATATATAAATGCCTATCCATGGGAGATAGATTATGTGTTTCCAACAGTTATTATTGGTTTGAATCATATGAAATTGCTAAACAAATAACAATTTCATATGATTCAATCTTATACCATGCAGTTATGAAAAGAGTAAGATATACATCACTGTGTGCTAATACAGAATATTCTAGATGTCCAGTGATTCAAGGTAGAGAACAATCCAAACGGCACACTATAATTGTGTGTGTGTGTGCACACTTGTGCACGTGCACTGCAAAGATGCTTGAGAAGCTGCTAAGCCAGGCATGGTGGTGCACACCTGGACTCCCAGAACTCTGAAGCTGAAGCAGGAAGATGGTGAACCTGAGGAAAAAGTCCGCAGCACCTAGTGAGTTTAAGACACAGTTTCAAAAACAAGGAGAGAGGAGAGGGGAGAAAGGGGAGGGAAGGGACTCTTAACACCAGTCATCTCTAGTGGAGGAAACCTCCAAGCCCGATACAGGATGAAGACTTACTTCTTACTTCATTCCCTTTTGTGCCACTAAATGCTTACTATGTGCACATGTTATTTTTCCCACTGAAAGCACTTTCAAAGAAAAGGTAAAAAGCACGCCTTAGTAGAGAAGCAATCATCATGATCGAGTTGTGAGCAGGTTGGAATCAACCTGGACAACCCCAGGAGAAAGCCACAGATAAAAGGTCCCCACATCCCATTTCAGACTTAAATGCATGAAGCATTGCCAATCACATTTCCAATTGGCAGGTACAATAACTAATACATGGTGTAATAAAAATTTCCAACAAACAGCTCATCAATAGCCACCTCGTTTCCCAGGGGCTCTTCTGTCCTTGTAAGCGGTTTCTCTAAAAGTGGTTAAACAAAGCTTCTAAAGGTACGATTCTTTTGTTAAACTTGACTTTCTTTACTTTAATTACCCTAAAGGGGAAAAACACTTTTATCATTTCATTTCTATCTTCCAACCTAGGTTGATACAAATGAAGAAAAATTAATGTTGCATGTTTACGTGCAGCATTAATGCCAATTACCTTTCTTTAAACTTAAGTTTTAATTCTCAAAACACTAAAGCAAAGGGAAGTAATTGATTCAGGCTACAGGACAGATTAATGCATATTCATTAATTATGCCATATACTAAATCTCAGTTGGGATTTTTCTATTTTCCTATCCTAAAATCAATGTATATTTGGTAAGATCCTCATTGGAGATACCTGACGCATGCCTTCTATATTAGTCAGCCATTGCTAACTGTAGCCAATACTGGTTCCTCCATAAAGAAAACGAGGTTCACCAAGGTTGACAGTCTTGGGGTTTTCAGTCATGGTTGTTGGTCCCACTGCTTCTGGGCCTGAGCAAGCAGGGCCTGTGGCGGAGCAAAGCTGCTCCCCTCACAAGACAAAAAGGAAGGGGCATGTCCCACCGACCCAGGCCCGATCTTTTATACTTCCTACCACCCCCCAAGCTGCACTAAGCCTACAAGACATGGGCCTTGGGGGACATTTCTATCCGACTACAGCACCTGGGAGTGGAGCGCCATCTCTTTCAAAGGCAGGATGAGGATAATGATGAATTTAAAAGGCAATGGGAGTGGCTATGGAAATGCTATCTTCATGCAGAAACCTAAGGGTAGCTATGAATGTGCTGGATCTGTGCTTCCTTTGCACACCTCCCATGGGCTGCTCAAGTTTTCTCTCGGCAAACAGGGACTGAAGACACAATGGAACAACCCAGTCCTTACTGGATCTCCAAAGCTCGGCTGAGACTGGGGCCGCCTATCATCTATCAACCTCCATCAAAGAACAGTGTTTCTGTGAACAATTATAAGCAATTACTACAAATAACCTTCATCTTCTCTGGCTCCTTTTGAGGCTAATTAACTCCACTGTCAACCCAAATATATGACTTAAGTGCTTGGTGACACTGCTGAGATAGTTTCCTGCCAGGATCTCTGTCCCACCGGTGCGACTTGGCAGAGAAGGCCCCGAAAGCTGCAGAAAGAAGTGGTTTTTTACATTCTGTCAGCTTCTGAAAATGGAGAACTGAACTATTCAAGGAAAAAAAGCAGAATACGGCTGGAGAGATGATTCAACCATTAAAGGTGCTTGCTGGCAAAGCCTGCCATTAGGAGTTCAATTCCACTGGGCGTGGAGCACACCTTTAATCTCAGCACTTGAGAGGCAGAGATAGAACCACAGAGTGAGTTTCAGTCCGCCTGGGCTATAGTAAGACCCTATCTCAAAAAAAAAAAAAAAA
>PVHP010043333.1:0-14273 GCA_004024765.1 Zapus hudsonius
TCCTTTCTCTTTTAAGAAAGAAAGAAATAAGCTCAGAGACACTCATTCATATGTTGGAGTTTTAGAGAAGGAAAAGAAACAGATGCTTCATTATAGTATGAAGGACATTTCTTGTTTTCACTTTTATGGGACCCAGTTACCTGTAAAATGCCTCACAATGAGAAGATCCTAACCAGGAGCCATCACAATCTAAGCACCCTTTCTGGTAGTTTGATTCAGGTGTCCTTCAGAAACGCACGTGTTCTGAATGCTTGATCTCCAGCTAATTAAAATTTGGGCATTGGAACCTTGTGATAGGCATACATCTCAGGGCGGGCTTGTGGGTGTTATAGTCAGTTTCCTTTGCCAGTGTTTGGCATATTCTTCTCCTGCTGTTGACCACCTGATGTAGGCTAGGAGGTGATGTCCTTCCTCTGCTCAGGCCATTTTTTACTCCACCATCATGGAGTTTCCCTTCAAGTCTGTAAGCAAAAATAAAAATTTCCTCCTATAAGCTGCTTCTGGTTTGATGTTTGTCACAGAAAGGAGAAACTGAACACAACAGTAAATTCTTACCAAGAGCGGGGTCATTGCTTCTAGAACCCTGATTCTCTGGCCATGGCCTTTTGTACCAAATTTGCAGGAGAAATGTGGAATGATTTGAAACTTTGGCCTAAGAGATGCCTTGCAGTGTTGTAAGTACAGCTTGGTGGATTTTGGTCAGAGTTGGACAGACCTAAAAGCAATAAGAACTATGACCTGTGAGGTTTGGCTTATGAGGGTGAGAAAGAACATTTTCAGGACTCGTTTAGAAGCAGTATGTGTGAGAGGCTTGCTGCATTCTGCCTGCCAGAGTCCTGAGAACTTGTGCAGATTTGCTTTGCTTAGAAATGGACTGCTATGAGCAGATGTGGAGTATACCTGAAACTGTGAGCAACCGAGCCCGAGGGGCAGAATTGTAACTCCAGAGACTTGACACTGGTCAATATGATCAAACCCGGAGACTTATCACTGGTTAGAGTTATCAGACTTGGAGCTACAGAGGTTAAGGTTTTCCCTATTTGTTTTAAATCTTGTATGGGTTGAATATTTTTTTTTGCTGTGCCAAACGCCATCTTTCTGAGTGTGAATGTTTACTTTTTGCCATTATAATTTTTAGTTTTTCTTCTGGTATTACAGCTTAATTAAAAGACCTTTGACTATGCAGGAGTTTGAATAGCATTGAGATTTTTTTTTAAATCAATGGGGACTTTTAAAGTTGGACTGAATACATTGCATTTTACATCATGAATAGTTATCACGTGTCCCCATCAATGTATATGTTCTGAATTCTTGATCCTCAGCTGATGTCAACTTGGGAATTGGAAACTTGTGGGAATTGTGTTGCAAGGGAGGGTGTTGTAGCCACCTTTACCTTGCCAGTGTTTGGCACATTCTCCTGCTGCTGTTGAGCAGCTGATGTTGGCCAGATGGTGATGTTCAGCCTCATGCCGTCAAGGAGTTTCCCCTTGAGTCTGGAAGCTGAAATAAACTCTTTCCTCCTACAACGTCTTTCTGGTTGAATGTTTGTAACAGCAAGGAGAAACTGACACATGCCCTTCAACTACGTTGCGCTGGGAACTAAGTTTCTGATGCTAGAAATTTGTGGAACCCATCTGAACCCCAGCATGCATCTGCTCTCAACTATTTATTTCACTGGGAAAAGGACATCACAGGAATTTTTAAAGTAGCTCTAAGTAACTGCAACATTAAAGTATGTCAAACAGCCAGATTCGAAGGCTGAAGTATGCTCATTGTACCACATACAATATCACTTCAAAATGGGGGAAGACCATTGAGAAAAATAACATCACAAATATAGACCAGTTATTGGTCCGAAAAAAAATCGCCATTATCTGGTTCTCAATGTTTTTCTTCTTATAGAAGAGAATGGATACCAAAGGTGAAGTGCAGAAGCAGAACTTTGTGGATTGGAGTCATTAAGGGATTTGTCTCAGATCACACATTTGCTGTGTTCCTGAGTAGCAGAGGGGCTGCAATTCAAACCAGATCTTCGTATCACTGAAAGCTTGTATTCATATATATGGCCACATTCTCTGGGCTTACATGCTATGAATATGCATGGCTCTGCATAGTTTAGGATGCAAAGATCTGTTCTTATATGGTTTTTGAATCTACCATCATGGAATGTACAATGAGTCCTTCAATGAATTAGTTAAACTGTACTCTTTCAGGTCTGATCTCGCTGGATACAGTCTAACAAGATTACCTCCCATCCCTGCTGGAACATAACCCTGAGTGACTGCCTTTAGAGAGACTTTTGTTGGAAATAATATCCCATCATCTCTCAGTCATTCATACGACATGTATTGTACCAGCAATTCTTGGCAATTGTATGACTAAGCTAAAGCTTTAGTGATCTCTCATCTGGCTACCAATTATGTAAATTTCAGGTGATGTGTCCTTACAGATTAGCCCCCACATGTGGTTCTATAGCATACAGTAGAAATGCCTGATATTCTAACTCTGACACTGTTTGCATTCCTCTGGGAATTCTGGCAAATTCTCTTGGCAGTGGAATGCCAAAGAGCAATGCAGATCACCCTCAGGTTACCTATTCTGACCACAGTGGTGGTACAGGAAGGCATTATTTGAATAAGGGAAAGTATTGCAATTTTAACCCCTTACCCTCTGAAATATGCTTTATTTTCACTCCAATTGTAATGAAATACTCAGAATTCTGTAACCTTCAGGACTATCACATTTGCCTATCCTGAACTCCACAGAATAACAATAGGAAGCAAAGCCAGCTAAAATGCCATGTCTTCTCTTCTTTGAAATTTTTCTTGCAGATTTGCCATTGAATATCATCTTTCCTATATGTTTTCCAATGGTGAAATCTACTTCTGGCTTCTGGAACATACTTTCTCTGTAGCTTCAAAGTCATATCTGGTCCTCTGCTTCACTATGAGCTCTCTTAGCCATGCCTTCAAATTATGTTCTAGTTACATGCATATTGTGACTAAATATAATCTGTGCTTCAGTTGAATCATCTAATTGTGTCAAACTCAAGTTTCCAGGTGGCCATTTTTTAAACAAATAAAATAGCACTGATTTACTTCTATTCAAGGAATCCCCAGGTATCTAGTCTTTCATTTTCTGCCTGTCTTTTCACTTCTACTGTTTGCTGCTTGGAAGTAATCAGAGAATCATACTTAGGAGCAGAAGTGCAGTGCACACTCTCTTCTGTGTTGGCTCAGAAATGGTGTCAAGCAACCTATCCATGAAGAGTTAATTTGGAGACAATGTGTGTCTTCACTGAATATTTATTTTCCCTATTCAGATGGTAAATTCAACTTTTCTCTTAATAGCAAACCCTACTAAGGTAAATTGCGGCGGATTCTTGACAAGCTGCAAACAGGAACCTTGCGAGTTTGTTTTCTCTGATATTTCTCAGCAAAGCACATAAAATGCACCTCACAGAGACCTCCCCAAGCAATTAGAGCCATTAGCATCTTCACCAAACATATGGTCACAATGGAGAGGAAATTAGCCCCATGCCACAGTTCTCAGGCTCTTTGTATATCTTGGACACAGTTCATTAATGTGTCTTTCCTTCAAATCTCACTCCCTTAAACAGGTTGTGTTATATATTATCTTAATAGTCAATTATTTAGTATCCCCCAGTGACTATCCTTCTGAGGATGACTGCCCTTCTTTTTCTTTCCTCTCCAACACCTTCAATTTATACTTATTCTGGACTTGACACTTCTCCCTAGACTTGATCCTGGTATTTCACCCTCAGCTAATCTAACACAAAACTCCTATTCTTTTTTGTTGTTTGTTTGTTCATTTTGATTTTTTTAAAGTAGGGTTTTGCTCTAGACCAGGCTGTCGTGGAATTCACTATGTATTCTCAGGCTTGCCTCAAACTCATGAGATTCCTCTTACCTCTAACTCCTGAGTGCTAGGATTAGAGGTGTGAACAACGAAGCCCAGCCTATTCTTTAAATAATCAAAAATGTCAATTAAATTTATTTTTCAAAGGTAAATTCAACATAAAAATTTATGAAGTATATTCCTTCTAGGCCCTTATGTTTCTGTGTGCTTTCTAAAGCCTTGGTAGTTATCTGACATTTTTTTTTCATTAAAATCGCACAAATCAAATAATTTCATTATAATCTCATGGGTTAGCTTTGTCTTTAGAGACTAAATTTCTTTCCATTATACTTCTTTTGGTAGATGGTATTAGACTAATTTAGTTGAAAACAATTGTGGAATTGGGGTAAGGTCATGCTAGAGCTCCATTTATTCTTTACAAAGTTAGAAACGATTATACCACCAAAGTCTTAGGTAATATATATGAGATATCTCCCAGTATAAGAAATCCTACCCCCAAAATGTCTCTGTTCCCTGGGATGACACAAAAGCAGAGATCAATGGCATATGCCCAGAGTATGTTTTGCCACCCAGGAACAGAAAGGCATTTGGGAATAAAGACAGGAGACTATGAATTAGAGAGAGCCTGAGGTAAGTGCTCAGACCTCACAGATCATAAATGAAGAGAAAGCTCATATTTCTCAAATTTGGACAGAATGTACAATACTAGCAATAATAAGACACAGGTGAAAACTAACTAAATGCCACAATGATTAGAAACAAAATGTATTACATCAAGAAGCAAGTTAATGATCTGTTTTCTATACAATTAAATTATTATTATATGAAGAAGTAATAAAAATAAGCTAAAAACAAATCATATAAACTTATTTTTGTGGATTAGTGATAGGTATAGTATTATTGGCCACCAAAATTAATGTGTTGTTATAAAATTTTAAATTTCAATATTCAATTATATTAGCATTAAAATCTTTTACATTCATTGTTTAATTTTATTTTTCCTGTAGTACTGTACTTGGCATGGTACATAGGGATTCACACATGCTAGTCAAGTGCTCTACCAGTGACCAGAAGTTCTACAACCTATTCTTGTAGTGTCCATTCTCAAAACCTGTGGAAGTTATACAAGTTTGAATATAGCCTTCTTATTTGACTTCATTTTTGTGCTCTCTAAGTACTTCCACTGCTCCTTTAGGATTCTCCTTAGTGTTCATTATCAGCTACATATTTGCAACTCAGGAGTTTCTAGTTATAAATAGTTTACAGTAACTACACAATCTTCTTTTCCTGTTTTCTAGGCTTTTACCAATAATACTTTTTATTCATTCATCTTTTATTCAAAAAATGCATTTATATTTGATTTTTCCCTTCTCTCTCCTCATCTGCCCTATGACTCTCTTCATTTCCCAGTGCCTACTCTACACCACCCTCCTTTCCACATTCAGGCTCCATGTCCTTCTCTCTTTCATCTATTTCAACCCTTCTTATGGGTTCCTATCTAGTTTCATAGCCTATGCCCACTCTCACATCTTATTATTTACAAGTAGAGAAATATTAAAAGTTTTGACCTCAGACAAGGAGGTTATTATCTTAAATATATAAGGAACTACAAAAATCAACACCAAAAACCCAAACTGCCAACAAATAAATGTGCTAGAGAAATGAACAAACAGTTCTCAGAAGAAACCTGTGGTAGTTTGAATGGATGTGCCCCAATAGATTCAGAAGTTTATTAAAGACTTTTCTCCAGCTTTTGGGGAAGAGGGAAGATCCCAGGATTCCAGTCATAGACATGCAAAGGGTATTCTGCACTATGAAGATCCCTACTGTTTTCTGGTGTGTGTGTGTGTGTGTGTGTGTGTGTGTGTTGCTGGTGATGGGTTTCTCTCTCTGCTTGGTCTGTTTGGACCTGTGAAAAGTGGAAAGCTTCTTTTGCCATTATTCCCCTGGATCTGGAACTTCAATAAACCCTTTCTTTCCATAACTGTGTCTTGTTTGGAGGTTCATCCCAGCAGTGTGTGGTTGACTATGACAAAACCAAAATGACCAACATTTCTCTTAAGCATTCAACATCCTTAGACATCAGAGAAATGCAATGAGGGAGATTCCAACTTGTCCCAGCAAGAATGGCCATCACCATATAAACAAATGACAATAATAGCTGGAGAGGAAGTCGGGAGAGAAATTCTTATTCACTGTTGGTTGGGAGTGTAATAAACTGGTGCAGTCACTATGGAAATCTGTTGGAGTTCTATCAAAAGGCTATAAATTGACCTACTGTATGTTGTAGAAATTCCCCTTGACAAACAGACAGAGCGTTAACAGCAAGAGGAGAGTGGAGTTTCATTTACGGTTATTATGGATTTAGGAATTTATGCCAGTGGGTCAAGCATAGATGGAGCTTTGGCCATGAGCTCCCGTTATAAAGGGATTTTATAGTAGAGCACAGAGATGTGTATGTGTCATTAGGCATGTAAACTAACAAGCACAAGGAAGCACATGCCTACACCTAGCAATTTACATTTTTACAATGGGTTTCTGAGAACTTCAGTTAATACTCCCCAGGTATTCTCCAGCCTCATCTTTTTCCTAACTTCCTTATCACAGTTAAAGCAATTACTTCTTTGTCTCACTGAACTTCAAAGCTCTTGTAGTTTCTCCCCTCATGCTATGTGACTGGCCTTCTGTGGCCACAGAAAGTAACAATGAGGAAGGTAGAGGATGGTAATCTCATGCTCATTTTGCTATAATACCCAGTCTTGTCCAATTCCAGTGACAACCTCCTGGCCTCTTCAGCATTTTCCTGGTCTTAGCACACCTGTTGGCTGGGCCCTCCTGAGTCAAAAGACCAAAAAGAAAAACAGAAAAAAGAAGAGTATGTCTGGGCTGTAGGGGTGGCTCAGTGGTTTAAGGGTTTTCCCTGTGCAAGCATGAGGGCTTGAGCTGCCCCAGTTAAAATATGCAGATCATATGTAAAATAGCTGGGCATGTCTACATGCATGTGTAACCTCAGATCCACATGGGAACAAGACCAAAAACCTACAGAGCCTTGTGAATCCTGGAAGAGTTACAAGGAGACTCTGACTCAAAAGAAGAACAGGGAGCAGAGTGATGGAACAGTTCACCCAAGGTTGCACCTTGGCCTCTGCTGGTGAAAGATTCTTGCTGCAGACCAGCATATGGAGTATCACAGAGCATCTACACGTGCACACACCACATCACAAACACACACACATGTGCACACACACACAAGCAAAAGTAAAATCAGTAAACAAAATCATATGTCTAGCCTGTGAGGTTAAGCACTAGACAAGAAGTCTCTGTACATGTAGCTTACCTCCTCGAAGAGGAAAGAAGTGCAATGCTGTTCTTTCACAATTGCAATGTGGGACACAGAAGAGCTGATCTGGGTAAAATGAGGCTCTGCTGTTTCTAGCATTGGAATAAGGAAAAGATACTCAAAAGTCAATAGTAATGACTAAAAAGATACCAGGAAAACTATTATGTGTACCAAAGATAGCATTTCTCTAAGAAAATATGAAGGGACATAAATATAAGGTCAAATCTGAAGTGTTCAAGACAGAGGTATGGATATGCTACCAAAAAAAGAAGAGGAAAACTCCAGTTTATTCCATTGTAAACATATATCTGACAAGCAGAAAACAAATGGACAGTTTATGAGGGATTGGTGGTGGATGATTGGCATTCACCTTAGTGTTTTATCCTTGTCATTTAATGTTTTTAGTGTTCATGAAGGTCGCTGAAAAAAAAGTTACTAAAATAATCACATGTCACGTTTGAAGGGTACATAGCTACAGCTGAAGGAGAGAAAGACTGTGCTCTGATTCAATCATCTTTAAGTTGTTAGGACCTGGGGAAATTCCTTAAGTTCCCCAAAGGTCGAATTTCTCAGCAGTAGAATGGGAGTGACAAGTAATACTTGGGGATCTTGTGGAGTTACGCATCTCACCTGAAGCTAGGTGAGTGAACTTCTGCAAATGTATTTTAAAGCTTCTCTCTGCTCCTACTAGCAGATTGAATATTGTCTACATAATGATATACAAAAACCAGGAGGACACATATTAACTGAGAAAATATTCAAAAAGAGCACCACTTCCTAAACTCCCCTGTGAGACAGACAACACCACCAAATCTTTCTGTGGCCCAAACAGAAACTCAAGAAATAATTGTTAGAGTCTAAGTTGAATAGTAAGGTTTATATTCATATGGCAAACTATCTTGACTGATATTTATCTGAAATTCCTATCATTTTCATAAAAATTTAGATTACCCCCCAATAAAAAGCATCATTTCTAAGCTTTTAACTGACCATACTTATAACAATAAGTGAATATTACAGAAACTTAATCCATCTGATTTTATGTGTAATTGAATGGCTCCTAGCTGGCCAATGAGAATCCACTTGCAACCTGTCAGAATGTAAGTGCAAGGCATACTGTCCTTAAGTAATTGACTCTCAAGATTGCTAGGGTTCTGAAATGACAGGAACACTTCTTTAAAATATATTGTGGTAATTTACATCAAAATACTAATTGAATTATGATGGAAAAATGGATCAATAGGGGCTAAGGAGATGGCTCTATTAGTAAAGTGTTTGCTTTGCAAGAGAGAGGACCTGAGTTTTGCTCCCTAGAACCCACAGAAATGTCAGGGCTGGTGGTGAACACCTATAATCCTAGCACTAATGAGATGAGATCAGTCAAATTTTAAGTAGTATGTGCTGTGAATATTGTACTTCTCGAACATGGAAACTGATGTTTGTTCTTGTTGTTTCATAGAGCTAGGGATATAGCCCAGGGCCCTCAAGCTTGTTAGTTAGGCACTCTACCATTGAACCACACCCTTGATGTGAGCTTGGCTTTTATCTCATGCATGGAATAGGGTTAGATAATCTTTAAAATTCTTGGTAGTCTTGTGGGACCATTTTGTCATATGCTTCAGTAGGATGGGGTTAGGAGGAATAATTAATTATGAAACTATTATGTAAAAGATATACAAGACATTTTCTCTTCTCATACAAAATCTGTACATCTTAAATCATTTAAAAAGTAATAGATCAAAGTTCTGTTCCTCTGAGCTGGCAGGGCTGGTGCAGCTCCTGCTCATAGCACTATGGTCAGATGAATGTGAACATTAGTTTATGTCTGAAAAATTCAGGAACATCATTGTGAAAGTGAAATGAAATAAAGACAAATTTATTGCTTGTGAGTACCTTGTTTCTTCATACTGTCAGTTTAAAATGATAATTTTAACACTTTTTAATCATGAATTTTAATTTTAATTTGCAAAAACAAAGGACCCACAAGAGTACTGATCCCTTTCCAAATTGAGAGGAACCAGTGAGAAGGAGAATTGCAGCTCATGTATTTACATATACAGAGTGATACCAAATGACAAGCAGAAAACTTAAGGAAAAATTTGGTTTGAAATTATTTGAAGTAGAAATAAGGCTTAAAGGTCAAAGGACAGTCCTGATTTAAGAGCAAGACGATCAGGACAAGGTAAACAGAGGCTTGAATGTGTGAGTGTTATCACATGTGATCCCAGTAGCACATATTTAAGATCAGCCATGAGATGGAGGTATAGCTGATGGATATGAAGACATCATGGTTTTACTCTACTGTAACACTGCATCTGATGGGAGGCAAAGAAGCCATCACTAATTATACAAAGGGATTCCATGTTGATTACTTATTCAGCAGCTATAAATATGAAGGGTATGCCAGGCATACTGATGTATGCCTTTAATATAGCCCGTGGGAAGCAGTGACAAGAAGGATCATTCTAGGCTATGAAACAAGTTCTGTGTCAGCTAAGACTACAGAATATCTCCTCTCTCTCTCATGATAATGATAGGGAATGATGAGAATCATAAGACAGAGTGGAATAGTGCAATTATATATAATTATATGGGATGTAGACAGAGATTCTCCTCTCTCTCTTTCATACACACACATATATTCATATATATATGGAATGTAGATATATATATATCTACATTCCATACATATATATATATATATATATATATATATATATATATATATATATATATATATATATGGAATGTAGATATCAGCTACCATGCTAGGAACATCAGAAAATGCTTCTAAATTACAGCTTGCATTAATAGATGGAAAGGCAGGAGATTGTGATGTATTGTATGAAAACCTTCAAATAGTGAACACTTGCTATGTACCATACATTATTTGAGTCCTCCAGGTCTCTTGCAGTTGATGCAAATGGATTTAAAATGAAGGGGCCAGTAGGATAAATCATTTTGCTATGGAGAAATATATGATAAAATTGCCTACATGGTACCCATGACAATGTATTGGAATCTATTACAGTTATGGGGTTATCTTTATGTCATTGTCATGGTATGACAGAGTGCAAGATAATGAACAGTGATAGTATTTTAGAGAGCAATGTACATTTGTGGATGAGCCAATATTACTTTCTTAATCAATATCAAGAAGTCATCAGTTAAACCATAGATGTATTGGGCAAAGATGAGACCTTGCAGACTGAAGAAACAAGCCTATCTTGTATGATAGTATCTCATATGGATTCACTAATCCATCAGCACCTATGTTTATTAAGACTGTTCTCTCAGGGATGGAGTGGGGTGAGAAAAACTAAAAGTAAAGGAATAAATTTTCTGCTATTATACATCTATAAAACATGTTATATGTGCTAAAGAGAATCACAAGGAAGTCAAGGTATCTGAGAATGAGTAGGAGCAGAATGTGTGTCTTATTTTCAGTAATTTTGGATGGGATCTACATTGAAGTCTTCTTTAAATAATCACTTTTTTTGTTAAAGACCTGGAGAAGGTGAATATAGTCTAATGAACAGAGCAAGGGACATTTTAAGTGGAGGGAACCCAAAGAAGATTTGTGCAAGCCAGAGTACACATGTTGTACTTCAGATGCTTCATAGAGGAGGTCAATAGGGAATGAGGTTATAAGGATTGAGCAGACAATGTAAGGAAGTCCTATGACTCTGACAGAAGAGCTTTGAAACTGGGGAATGGGTAGTGACTGAGGCAAGAAGACCCGGTACTGCTGAATATTTTATCCAACTTCTGGTGCAAATACTGCTCCTTGGAATAGTTGTGACCAAGTAACCATACCTGTTTTCAATTAGTTGGGGATTGTGGTAATTAGGTTTTGTTGTCAACTTGATCTTTTTAGTAATCTTTGGTGGTCTCTGAGGATGTTTACAGGAAGGCAGCCTCTCAGTAGGGGGCAGGATGTAAAGAAGCTCACAGAAGCTGAAATGAGCATCCCTTCCTGGGGGGCAGTGCAGGAAGGAAATTCCAGAGATTCAGGAAGCCAACAAGTCTGAAATAGGGTTGTAAGAGCCCACCCTTAGGCTATATATAGGCGAAGAAATTTCTCTCCCTCCATCCCTGCCTGTTTTGCTTGTGTGTGATGTTGGTGATTGATTTCTCTCTCTGCTTGGACATGCGAAAGTTGATCAGCCTCTTTCACCATTATGGAACTTCCACTGGATTTGTAGCTTCAATAAACCCTTCCAATCACAGTACCTAGTATGGACATTCATCCCCAGGGTGTGTGGCTGATTAGGACAAGGAGCATACCATTGAATTTAGGTTTGATAATTAATTTTGTCCTTTTTACCTTACTTGCATATTGGATGTGATATTGGCAATGGGCTCTTCATAAAAAGAAACATCTCAACAACTTCAATAATCCCTCTCATTACTAAAAGAATAATTTGAACCCAAGTAAGAAAAAAAAAAACATGCCTGATTATCCTTTTTCAGTGAAATCATTGCTTCCCAAAAGAGAAAAAAAAATATGTTTCCTAAGTGTAGATTTGTAATTATTTAAATAATTCCGTAGACTGTTTTTAGGGTAATTGTATAAATCTATTTCCAGTGAGCAAGGAGACATAAATATTTTTGCACTAGTACACATATTTCCTTTAGAGTGATGTGAACATTGTTTTGTAGGTAATTAGGACAGATTCTAGACAACCCTTGGACTACATTAATTTCCCTACAAGCAAACATAACAACCCAATTTTTCTCTGTTCTGTTGAAAAGTTGTATAACTCTCACTAAATTGTCATTGTCACAGTGGAAGAAAATGTTATCCTCATTCATGGCTAAACATTGAATTTAAAAGGCTTTATTTAATGCTTACCAGGAATAAGAAAACATTACAAATAGCAAGAACATTGCAAATCTTCACGAATTTGATTAATAATGAATGCTAAAATATACCTATGTTGTCTTTATTGTTAAGTATTATAGAAAAAACATCAATTTGAACTGATAATGTGCTAGTCTCTTAATCATATACATGTTGCTATGTTTTATTTACATAACATTAAATAAAGCTGATTTCTCTTAATTTATAAAATATCTGAAGGAGGTAAGGAAAATATTTCTTCATTTAGATTGGCAAAAAATAAGAACTTTGACAAGAATAGTTAATTAATTAAAATTTGGATAACGCATCAAAACATTTTCATTCTTATTATTTATTTTAGGAGCTTAACAAAGCACATTTTAGTGCTAACAAAGATATTCTAGAGGTAAATATAAAGTATATTCGTATTTTTAATTTAGGGCTTGAGTCAGGAACTTGTTAAAGAAATTGTGTCATTAGTCTCTAAAGTCAAGACAGATTTGTAAAAAATAGTTTGAAACTATTCAGACTTGAGAAACAATAACTATTATGAACTTTTAACATTTATTGTTTTCATAAGAAAACACAATTATTTTCAAATATAGAAAAATAAAAACAGAAGAGTATATTTCTGCTATTTTAAAACAGAATAATATAATCACTATGTATAAGAAATCATAAAAAGAAATCACATTTACTGTACTTGAATGTCATTCATATAATAAACATTAGTATTTTTGATATGCATATATTAAAATTTTGTGATCTTATATTCACATATGGAAACCTTCATACCCAATATAAGAAAGTAATGAAGGTTAAATGAGATCATGAAAATCATGCTATAATCCTATAAAATTAGTGTTCTCATGAGAAGAAACATTAGTCTCTTAATTCTCTTTTTCCCCCACATTTAAGGTCATCTCTGTCTCCATGTGTGTTTTTTTTTATAAAGGTATGCATTGCTATGGGCTAAATTGTACCAGTCCTAAATTTGGTGATGCCCTATAATTCACAATGTAATAGCAGAGTCTCTTTCCACAATGAAAAACAGGTCTTCTGTATTAAATGCTGCATCAAAAATATCCATTAAACAACATGTTTTAAATTACTGTTAGAGTACCCTCAAAATTAAAGATTTTTATTAAATATGTAGACTTTAGATAATATAAAATATCTAAGAGCATTTTAAGAATGTGAAGAAAGCATTTCACTTTAATGAGCATTAAGACTTAATTTTTTGAATGTGATTATGCTGTTATCTATTTTATCTCATAAGTACTTTAAATGTTTCTAATGTCCCTGGATAAGAAATTCTTTGTATAACAATGTATATACCAGCTCCCATTTGTTGAAGTAATAAGTTTATAAAGTTTCTTGAAGTAAGAACTTTATAAGCTTTTTCATACCATGAAGATGTAGGTATTCTTATGCTCCTTTTATATTTAAAGAAACAATTGATACCACAATCCACATTCTGGTCAAATTCTAGGTCCTTTCACACCCTATATTCTGATAAAAATGTCCGTCATATCCCCTCCTACTATGATCTTTATTCCCTTGCTATGCCTTCTCTCCTAGACTACTGAACTTGCAATTTAGACTTTATTTGCCACTATGTCTTCACCATCTCTACCTGAATTTCGTTGAGAAGATAAAAGAAGACACACACACAGACACACACAGACACACACACACACACACACACACACACACACACACACTTCTTATTCACAGTGGAACAGAATTAATGTACATGACGTTGCCTTTCAGTCTCTTCATGATAAACCATCCGTGGTGCTAGTGCTACTTCTACTCTGAGGAAAGGGTCTGCTGGAGAAGAGTTTTGTACTACAAAGCTGCTTCTCAGGAATAAAAATAATCTCTTTAATGGAAGCGTCACAGATCTTCAGGGGACAGTCTGTTACTGCAAGGTCTGCCCCTCTGTCCAACCAATGTCCTTCTGCCCTTCCTTCTTTCCTTCTTCCCTTAGTTCCTTCCTTTTTTCCTTCCTATTTCCTTCCTTCTTTCTCTGTTGCCTGTTCTCTTATTTTTCATTTCCTTCACTTTCTCCCTATCTGCCTTCTTTATTTCTCTCTTTGTTTCTCTTTCACTATCTTTCTTTCTTTCTTTTTAAAAATATTTTTATTTATTCATTTTCAAGCAGAGAGAAAGAGAGAGAGAAAGAGAGAGAGAGAGAGAGAGAGAGAG
>PVHP010043334.1:0-14585 GCA_004024765.1 Zapus hudsonius
CTTTGTTAAGGGAAGGAGATCTTACATGTTTCGGGACAATGCAATAGGAAGTAAAAAAGCAAGCCCAAAGGCTATTCCAGATTGTATTGTGAAGCAAGCAAGGGGAGAAATCAAAAACTGGCCAAATATGGAATTAAGCTATTGGGAGAAAGTTGCAAAGATGGTCGGATAGGACCAAAACGAAGAGAATTCAAGTCCCTGAGGCAGAAGTGAAGTGATTTCTAATAAATTTGTGCTGGAAAGCTACACGCGATGTCCATGTAATGATGTCTCAGAGACTCCAGTAACATGGAGAATGGAGTTTCCAGGTGGCTGGTTTTGAGCTCACACTTAACTCCCTGAGAGGACACGGCTATGCACTCAGAACTGACGGTGAAAAGACAAGAATCTCAAGCTCTAGTCCCAAGGATCAACATCTCTAGAAATCCAGTAAGAACAGGAAGGGTCAGAGACACCCTTTAACAGGAAATGAGAAGAACTCAGTGCCATGTGGATGAAATTAGAAATGGTGTTACACCTGCCTGCACGCACGTCAGTAAACACGGTCAGATTTATATTGTAGTTCTTTGGAGGAAAGACAAGAGCTTAAAAAATACTTTAAATAATAAAGTCCCATTAACAGAAGCCCTGTGACTGGTTGGCTATGAAAGAAAACCATCTTTGCTAGATTCTCATGACTTTCCCAGGACTGGAGAGGGCTCTCCTCTCAGCAGACAGTGAGGCGCTTGGGGGTATTTTCAGAATGCTGATGCTGAACTTCACAGGTGACTGGCCCTCTTCTTTGGGATACTTCAGAAGTGAAGTATAAATATTTAAAAAGGAAAAGGCTGTTGCTATATTTTCTTTGGCTAAATGAGGAAGGAAAACCTAAAAATTTAAAGATATTCTTCATACTCTGCCTTTAAATCAAGTGGGACTGGTTCTATTCAATCAACTTCAGGCTTTTCTGTAGTTAGTCTTTCCTCTCCGGTGACACAGAAGTAACATTTTCTTTCCTCTCGTGGAGCATATTCACACTGCCTTTGTTTCTAACAGACATTAAGTTGAATGTATAGTGCCTCAAGGTACAACTCAAATAATTCCCAATATTCAGTGAGGAGCTCTGCGCCCAAATGCCAGAGGTGGCAAGGAGATGGTTAGCCATACGGGGCTTCAAAGGCAGAAATTCCTAGAATTTCATGGGTGTCTGGTCTCAGCAGTTAAATATCTTTCCAAGGGGTTAGTCTATGAAAGAATGCCAGGACTGGAAAAGAAAATAGAAGTGGCCTGTGTAAGCTTAAACTTATAAACAAACCAGACCAATGGATCTTGGCAGGGAAATTTTGATTCAAACTATTAATGGGAAAATGATGTCTTTGTTTTTTCTCTAACAAAACTAACATTATGCCAATAAGTGCTGGGTCTTGACAATAAAATGAGAAGTGAAAGAATTTGACCTCCTGGAAATTTTATTTGTAAAGATAATAGTGCCTAAAATCCTGTAAGTGCAGATCCTTACACAAGTCAAGATTCCTAAGGGCATCTTCTTACTCGGAGGGCAGACTCAATTTTGCATTCTTTCTATTTTTCTATTATTTCTTTGACTAATGTGTGCATATTTTTATGTAGAGGTAGATATGAACTAACGATAGTTTCTTTTTGTTATTAAAATTTTGATGTCTGACCAATAGCAAGTATATAAAATATTATAGTTATAAAATTTGTTAGTTTTATGCCTATGTGTAGGTATGATTTTAGTTTGATAAAAAGGATAGCTTGTCAGTGTGCCAATAACTTAGCATAATGACTGTGTAGGAGTAAAAGAAGTGAAGCCCATATTAGAAACATAGTGGATAATCCTGTCATGAGCTAATGACTTAAATTTAAATATGACATGAAAACACAACATCCATTTGTGGTCATGAGTCAACAATTCTGAGAAAGAAGTGCAAGCCAGATAACTCTGGTGCAGTACTTAAAATCTGTTGAAGCCACTACAAGGTGTTTTCTTATTCACAACAGAAGGTTTTCTTTGGCATGACAGCTCGGATCTGTCCTGACAGGCAGGTGCTTTCTCCTCGATGGTTTTAACATGCCCTCTCCAAAAACATAGTTTGACTAAAAGTAAGTAACTGGCTCTCAACCATGTGGAGGAAAACCAGGCCAGAATACAGGGGGAAAGAGCAGTCAGCCACACGATGGGATGAATCTCCAAACCAGGCACAGTTTATGGGAGGAAAGTATTTATTTAAACTACAGATTGAGGGGAAGTTCCATAACAGCGAAAGAGGCTGGCCCTCTTTCACAGGTCTGAGCAGAGAGAGAAACCCATCACCAACACCACACACACAGAACAGCAAATAGGCTGGGAGGGGAACCAAAGAGAATTTCTTCCCCTTTATATAGCCTTAGGGTGGGGTTTTACAACCCTATCCCAGACTTAATGGTTTCCTGAGCCTCTGGAATTTCCTTCCTGCACTGCCCACACAGGAAAGGATGTTTACGTCCAGCTTCTTTGAGCTTCTTTACATCCTGCCCCCTACTAAGAGGCTGCCTTCCTATAAACATCCTCAGAGACCCACCCAAGCTTACTTGAAAGGTCAAGTTGACATCAAAACTTAACCATCACAGTGAGTAACTGGCTCACAACCATGTGGAGGAAAACCAGGCCAGAATACAGGGGAAAAGAGCATCATCAAAAATAACCAGCAGACCCTGCACACATAAACAAAGTGATTTGCTGAGGTAAAAGAATTTGAGGGAAGGCACTGTATGTGAAGAAGCTTTAAATACAGAGGAAACCAAGGATTTAACTACACATTTTGCCTCTGTGTTCTACATATCCAGACATATAACTAGTGTGTGTGTGCCTTTCCCTTAGTGTTCGCATTTCTTCCCACTTCTACCTCCTATGCAGTATTGATTGCATCAAGCAGTGTGCCTTGAAGCAGTAAGCCTTCTTTTCCTACATGGAAAGAGTGAAATTAATTTACACCTTTTTACACTTGATGACTACAAAACTTGCCTAAGGTCATCAAAAATGAATACTCACAGGCCTCTATTAGCAAGCTTTTGCTTAGCCCACTGGGTACTTGTAGATTTATTTTTATCAGAAATTTTAGAGAAGTGAATCATTTATATCATAATTATGGAAAATTTTTGCATTGGGTAGTTGTTAAAACTGGCCACAGGAAATAAACCAACCTGTGATATAAAACCATCATCATCAAGTATAGAAAGATAAAAGTATTTCTTAATTTCAGGGAAAAATAAAAAGAGATGGTAAAGTTTAGAAAAATTAGACCAAGATACAGTTAAAAGATACAATAAAAAAAAATAGAAAACTAGGAATGTAACAAAACAATGGAATGCTATATTCTAGAGAGAGTTTCTTTTAAAAGCAGCACAGGAATGAAATCATAATGAACATCTCTTCTGTTCCTCTTTACACAACAAACCTTGGGTCCTTGTGGTAGTTTGAATAATGTCCCCAAGTAGAAGTTATTATAAATGTGTTTATTAAATTGTTAATTGTCCCCAGGCTTCTGGCTGGAGGAAGTGTCGCTTTGGCCTAGCCTCCTGGGGACTGGCCCTTTCTAATTTGGATGCAAAATACTAGGGATAGTTATGCAAAAGAAGAGCCAGAACCTGGTCTGGCAGTTCTGCATTTTGTGAATTACAGTGTGCTTGCTTGCTTCTGGAGGTGCTGTTTCTCTCTCTCTCTCTGCTTGGATCTATGAAAGGGGGCAGACTTTTTTCTTAACTTCCCCTGGGTCTGTTACTTCAGTAAATTCTTTCCTTCCTAAAATTGTGCCTGGTTTGGAGATTCATCCCAGCGGTGTGTGACTGACTATGACAGTCCTTTCACATTCCGTTGATCATTTCAAGCCTCCAGAGTGGGGATGTTCTAAATGAGAGTTAAGAACATGGCAAATGCAGTGGGGTTCCTGGTGTGATCTACTTCTAATGCAAAAATCCCATTTCCAGGAATACCTCTGAGGCTTTTCTCTCCCCTAGAAGTGAGGCAGCAAAAAAATCAATCCCAAGTCCCTAGCCTATTATTGATTTTTCTTTGTTCTACATATAAACTTTCCTCTTAAGTACTCTTCTAGAACTGCAAGGATTCAGTGAAGGGGACAGCAATGTAAAAAAAAAAAAAAAACAAAAATCTGTTCACTAAAGCTTTCCTTAAGGATTTTAGACACTGCCACTTTGAGAACGATACTAAGAGATAGTGAGTGGTATATTAAATGTATGTTTAATCCTATGAATGAGATGTGGGTGTCCCCCAGAGGTTCCTGTCTTGGAGGCTTAGTTCCCAGTGTGCTCATGCTAAGAACTAAAGGAATTTTTAAGTGGAGAGGCCTAGTGAAAGATGGTAAGGTCCATGGAGCCATCACCAGAAGTGACTAATCCTTGTGTTTCCCAGGGTAAATTAGTTCTTGTGACTTTTTATACAAGATCAAGCCTGACCCTGGATCCCGTTCTACCTCCCTGTCTTGCCACATGATCTCTTCCTCTTGAACATATCCCCATGATGATGTCATCAACCATCTGGGGTCCTGTCCTGGGTGCCCTCACCAGAGGCCAGCCAGTTGGGTCTCCATCTTGAACTTTCAATCTCCAAAACTGCGAGCTAGATAAACTTCTTTTGTTCATAAAAGTCCTAGCCTGAGGTATTACATTATGGCAGATGAAAATGAAATAGTATTATAGACTGAAATTCTAAAAGACTTCTAATTCACAGGTAACTAATTAGAAGCTAAGAAAACAATCAGTCTTGCTTTCACAACTTCTGCCAATCTGAAATGGTCTGTACACTGAATAAGTACCTTCATCTACCTATAAGTCATTTTTCTTCAAACACACACACACAACACAGACACACACACACCTGTGTGCAAGTGTGTGCATAGTATGTAGTATGTGTGAGTTGTGGTGTGTGCATTTTTATATGCAGACCTGCATGGCCCAGGCACGTGTGTGGAGGCAAAAGGAGAATCCTGGGTGTCTTTCTCTTAGCTCTCCTCTTCATGTATCTTTGCTACTGGGTCTCTCCTTCCACTCAGAGTTGCTATCTGTCAGTGAACCTCAGTAATTCTCCACAGACTGGGATGATAGATGTGTGACTATGCCCAGCATTCCACATGGGTTCTCAAGGAGTCAGACTTGGTGATCTCTGGCCCAAGAAGCCTCAAGCTCAAGCAACGAGCACTCAACCACTGAGTCATCTTCCCAGCCCTTTCATCATTTTTAAAAACAGAATTTATATTAAATTACAAAGTGGTATTTTTATGACTTGGATAAAATCAACTGAAACCTATGCATGCAATAGGTTGTACATAATTTTCTTTTTAAAATGTTTGATCTGATTTTCATAAATCAGAGGAAAGTGCAGACAAAAGTCAGATTTAAAGATAGTAACTCATTATAGTCTGTTTCATAAGTGAGATGCTATGTACATAACTGAAATGTTAATGTGATGTGCAGCTCATCTGAGTCAAGAAAGGTGTGCATTATATTTTAAGATATAGACTCGGGTTTTTATCAGTCATATCTTACTTTTTTAATTAAAGAGAAAGTCTGTGTTTTTGGAGTTTCTATCTCTCTGTGGCGCAGAGTTCACAGGCACAGGGAAGCAGGCATTGACTGTGATTCACTGTCCCTTATATGAATGATTTTTAAAGAAAATTTATTTCATCTTTTGACCTTGTCTTTTGTTTTTGAAGAGAATCAACAATATTATTAAAATTCATATTAACCAACTTCAAATGTAGAGGAAATTGAAAGTGTATCCAGTTCTATCTTTTACCCAACATTACAATGCCTTCTGCAATACCCTGTTATTTTATGATCACTCTTAGTCAAATGTCTCCAGGCAAGGGTTCCTGTACCTTCTAGGCGGGCTGAATGGAAAGTTTCAGTCATGGGTAGTGTATCCTCTCTTTTTCTGCAGGTCTGCCCATCTGTAACTCTTCTTTTTTGTTGTTGTTTTCGAGGTAGGGTCTCGCTCTAGCCCAGGCTGAACTGGAATTCACTCTGTAGTCTCAGGCTGGCCTCAAACTCATGGCAATCCTCCTACCACTGCCTCCCAAGTGCTGGGATTAAAGGTGTGTGCCACCACGCCTGGCTTGTAACTCTTCTTTGGCTCCCCTTTTCCAGCCATTACTCCTTTTTCCGGCTGACCGTTTCCTTAAGACAGCTGGTTTCTTAGTACTGATGTAGTGCTTTGCACACTTACTAAGATTTCTTACTCTCTTGACAAAAGGCAAATAGTGGGTTTAGAGGAGAGCAAAGAAAATCCTTGTTACTGGAGTAAACTTTCTGCCTGGAACAAGGTGCCTGGTGGCCTCTTTTAAGAGGACTTCATCTTCCCAGTTGTCCTTTCACAAAGCTGACACAGTGACACAACACGGATGTGACAAAGGACACACTTCCCCTGGTCTAATACCAGGTCTCCTTTGTCTGGAGCTTTTGTGGCTTCGTGACTGTCTGGTAGTGAACAGATGTCACTTGGAAGACTTACAGTGAAAGGGGAATAAATGACAAATGATATGGCAAAGGTGAAAGCAAGACCTGAGAATTTTTTAAAATATTATATTTCTAACCCACACATAATCGCATGTATTTTAAGCACCCACACAATGAAACTGTCTTCTTAAGCCATTTAAAGCTAGGGTGCTTTCCTAAGCCATTACTCAGGTCGAGTCATGGAAATCAGTAGCAATCAGTGATACTTGTATGTGATATATAACCACATGTTAAGCTACTCAAATAGATGTGTCCACGGTATGCACTCATAGATTCTCATAATTAAAGCTATGTGTGGACATACTCTTCTAATTCAGACCTACACAAGATTTGGCATCCACATCAAAAAATAAACAACAGTGGTCACTTGAAATGCATACAGAACATGAATGAACTGACATTTTTTTCTACCTTTTTGGAACTGCACTGGCTTTATTTTAGCATTTTTATTAAAACACCTTATAAATTATTTTGTTAATCCCTCTTCTTTCTACAGGGCATCAAGTGGGCATACATGTTTCAAGTTGAGTTTCTTTAGACTCTGGATACAAGCATTAGTTTAAAATTGACTTCAGAGTCATTCTGGACAAATAAAATATAATAGCAGAATAGCAAATTCTAATTAAGAGAGAATATGCAGCAAGAAAAAAACTGAGATCTTTAGGGAAGTATTAACTCATATACATTTTAGCAATAGGCAGTAATTTTAAAATGTGATTTTCTAGAATACTACAGCCTTCCACGGAGACCCTGTTTTTTTGAGTTTTCAAAAACAGCACAGTATGGGTTGGTGCATGAAATGCATTTGGGCCACTGTGTGCACAGGAGCAGCCTCGTGTCAGCAGACAGTCACAGGGTTCAGTCCCAAGGGCCATTGATCAGTCTGCTTGAAAGTCAGACAGGGAAGATTCCTGTCAGGTTATATAGGGTGAACGTTCTCTTGGGAGGAGGCAGGGCAGCTCTCCATGGATCTGCTTTAATCCTGCTTGTCACTGTTTGCCCCAGGGACATCCCAGGCTCAGATTCTTGGTGGTTACCAGGGAGAACTATCCTCATTCTCCAGAGCATGCAGAGAAGAGCAGAAATGCTAGGAAATCAGTCTTCTGCATGAATGGAAAAGCAGCCTTCAGAGCCCAGAGAAAAGGCAGGTGCAGAGAGGATGGAGGTCTAAAGATATGGGGCCAAGGCAGGAGACATGTTCCTAGGTTCAAGTCTAGCCACATTTAAATTTTCTTCTCAAGAAGTCATTTGAGAGGTGCTATATTCTGCTTTCCTCAAAAAGGATTGGTTGTAGTAATTTACTCTCTGATCACATTTCACACTTTTCTATTTCCTGAAGTATATTAGACATGATCATTTATAATCTAAGACTGAAATTTCTAAAGCCTGAATGAAATGTGGGACCCCACCCCCTGCCTGTTTGCTATTGTGTGTATGTGCTACTGGCCATGGTTTTTCTCTCTTTGCTTGGCCTGTGAAACAGGGGTGGGGAGAGCCTCTTTCACCATTATGAAACTTCCCCTGGATCTGAAGCTTCAATAAATCCTTTCCTCCCATAACTGTGCCTGGTTTGGAGGTTCATCCCAGCAGTGCTGACTATGACAGTTTTGGTACCAGGAATCAGGTGGTATTGCTGAGATAAATCTGACCTTGTGGATTTTGGTCTTCTGGAATTTGTATGCTGGAGGAATGAACATGGATTCCATACTTGCAACTGAAGATGCCTTCCAGAGTCATAAGCCAAGATTTATGGACTATCCTGGTGAGAATTTGAAAATGCTAAGTGCAGAGAGGGTTGTATTTGGAGTCTCTGCTTATGAACTTTCTAAGGGAAAGGAGAGACTACAGAGAACATTATCAGAACTGTGTTACTGGAATAAGGGCTGGAGTGTTCTACTGCCCAAGCCCAGAGAGTTTAATCAAGGTTGAATTGAAGTAATGGAATTATATGGAACTAAGAATTAAAATTTAAATTTGGAAAAATTCAAGCAAGTTTAACTTACTGGCACTAGCTTTAAGTTACTGCAGCTGCTATTGTCAACACATTAGCAATCCTGAAGAACACAGCCAAACTGTTTTACATTGAATCAATGGAAAGGATGCCTGAGGTGTTCCACCCAGGAAGAACTACGTCAACAATGCTGGCTTCCTGTTTGGTGTGCTCAGACCCAATTGTAGACATTGTGAGACTATGTCTTTTTCCCTTTCCACTTCCATTTAATTCAGCTCAAAGATGCCTGTTTTAAGGCCATGTTCTATGTGAAAAATATAAATGTAGCTTGATGCTTGTTTTGTTCTGACATGATGTTATCACACTGAAATGAGATTAATCAATTGATATCAATCTCCTTAGATGGACAGCAAACTCACAAGGGGTAAAAAATTCATGGTACCTGTTCATGAGCCTGTCCCCAGTGAGGACTCTGGGCCTGGAAGTACATGGATTCTTTATTGAATGAAAACAAACATTTAATTGAAAGATATACAGAAATAACTCAATAATGTGCAATTGAAGATTAACACCTTCTTTGCACTTCACCTTAAATGTTAGTGAATGAGGTAGTTGGATAGCCTTGCAGATGCTCACAATGGATAACTATCCTTCCGATGAAATGGGCAGATGGAAGTCTTCCAACAGTCCAGGCCCAGGGAACTACACCACTCATCCCTTCAAGGAGAACAATACTTATATAAAATTATTTACATGACTTAAGCTTTTCAGTCCCATAAATTCACTTAAAACAAAATATTAAGTGTTTAAAATAGTTACTTGTTCATAATTCATATTTAATATTACCTAGAGGACATTATGAAATTAAAAAAGGTCAGGGCAACTGCTATGTGTCTAAAAAAGGGAAGATATTGAGCTACTCTCAGCCCCAGCAAATACATATTTTCCCCTTTATGGATGTGAATCATTTTGAGTGTCAAACAAACCTTTACAACAGTCTGAGTTGATAAATTATTTCAATCAAGCATAAAATAAACCTTTAAGGAAAGGAAAATCAATAAAATGAAATTATATTGCCAAGAAATATTTTCATTCTGGATTTCCTTAATGACATTCTTTTTATGATACGAGTAAGAAACTCTTCTTAAAGATATTGGAAATAAATTAATGTTAAAGCCCTGAGCAATAGCTGAATATTTCATACTAATATGAACATAATCACTTCAATTAGAATGTTCTGTAATTATACTTATTGAATAACACAAAGCCTTACTTGTGTAATAATGTGTGCATGCATGGATAGCACACATAAACACAAAACAATTCTTTGAAAATAACAAAGAAATATTTTGATAAAGAGAAGTCGATAAATTTCCTATAGCACATAAACCAACATATAGTGACAGGTAATGAGCAGCACAGGTAGAGCCAAAAATTCCCTTCATAGGTCCAGGGAACCACTTGGCTCTTTACTGTGGAAAGGAAGTGTGGACAAACTGTCTCCACTGCGCAGGACAGAGAACTGAAGGACTTAGAAATGCCCTGTCTCAAAAATGAATGTGGCCTCCATCAATATGAAGCCACACCTGAACTCAGGTACATTTGCAGAAGAACTGATCCTCCTTCTCAATTTCTGAACAACAAGATCATGTTATACTATGGCTGATCCTTCCCTTGTAGGGAGCCTGGCTAGTTCTGTGCAGTGACCTTGTGTCTGTTTAGCCAAGTGCTGGAGGAGCAGAAGCAGGATTGGCTAGTGCAGCAGCAGGAGGAAGCACAGAGCAGGTGGGCAGTCTGACTCCCAAACAGTGGTTCCTATTAGCCACATGACATGCTCAGGTCCCTGCTGTTAGCCTCTGGCCCAGGAGTGAAGGGCTGAACTGCTGCTACAGTTTAACAAAGTGATTCTTCTGGGTCTGACCGTATCATCATACTCCCTAAGAGATTGGAGTATTTTTTTAGCTTTTGCTATTTGTGCATATAAAATGATTTTTTTTATTGAGATTGAGGTCAGACAGGGCCTAGAGGCATCTTGAGGGACAAAGAACACTGGGCTCCTGTTTAGATGCTATTGTATATATTCAACATATAATGAGTCCTGTGCTTTCTTTTAAAATTTCGTCTTCTTCATGCCATTCAATTCCAGCATCCCTCCTTCTTAGAAGCCCTCTGACCTTCCTACGGAGCTAAGTGGTGCTGGCTCAGGCTCAGGCCTTCTATTGACTGGGATTTCCTTTCCTCCTCTCTAGAACCCAGGGAGACTGTGATGGTTAAATGATGTTGTCAACTTGACCTGTTTAGTGATCTTGGGTGGGTCTCTGAGGTTGTTTACAGGAAGGCAGCCCTCTCAGGAGGGAGCAGGTTGTAAGGAGGCTCAGGGAAGATAGAAACAAACATCCCTTCCTGGGAGGGCAGAGCAGGAAGGAAATTCCATAGACTCTGAGAGTAAACAATTCTGGGAAAGGTTGCAAGTCCTGCCCTAAGGATATACAGAAGGGAAGGAAACCTCTTTCTCTCCCCACCTACATGCTTGCCTAGCTTACTGCTGGTGCTTGTCAGGCATCCTTTCATTAGCATTGGAACAAAGCTTCCTCATCCTACTTTTCTCTGCCTTCCAGCCTGGATTGCAGGCCGGCAGCTCCCCAGGAAGCCTTTAGGCTATCAGTGCTGGATTGTGACTGCTAAACCATCCAGCCTGTGGACTGAGAGGCTACAGGTCCTTGACTCTTAGGTTTGCAGACTGCTATTGTGGGATGTCTGTGAGCTAATCCGATATTCTTTTTTTTTGTTTTAACTGCAATCATTCTGTTGATTCTGTTCCTCTAGAGGACCCTGACTAATACAGAGACTTTTCCGGGGAGCTGTTATGTTGTCTATCTTTTTAAGCTTCTAGCACATAAAAGGGATTCAATTGATATTTCTCAGGTAACACTGATACTATTATAGCAAAATGAGTGTGAGCTTACTGTCCTGCCCCTGACTCATGGTTATGAAAGGCCCCCCAAGGCCTCTCTCAGGAGAGCGTACCCCAAAACTCCAACAACCACACCAGCAGATGCAAAAGCAAGAGGATTTTATTCTTCGGCTGCGCAGTCGGGCTCCACCAGCAGGCTGACGTGTGTCCAGGCAAGATGGAGCCCCGAAGAACAAAGGAGCAGGGTATTTATGGACAGGAGCTATCTAATTATAATACAGCTCAGGTCACAGGGTGTGTGGTATTTCTATTGGCTCCTTTCCTGTATCTGTATGCCTCTTGATTGGTTACTTCCTTGGAGCCACATCCCAGGGCCAGCCCACATTCCAGGACAGCCATATGCTTCCTTATATGTTTTTTTTTTTTTTTTTTTTACTTCCTGGTCTTTGTGACCAGACATTCTTTAAGGAGGGGGAAGTAAGTCTAAAAATGGAGTCTGCTTTATAAAATGGATTCTTCAGTTACATTCTGCAGGCCACAGATGGCCAGTCACATAGCATGAGGTGAGAAACTACCAGAGCTTTGAAGTTCAGTGAGACAAAGAAGGATTTGCTTTAACTTTGATAAGGAAGTTAGAGAAAAGCTGAGGCTGGAGAATACCTGGCAAGAATTCTTTGCACTTCTCTGGAACACATTGTAAATGTGTGAGTTGTCAGATGTAAGCATTCGCTTGCTTGTGTCTGTTAATTTACATGCTTAATATCATGTACATATCTCTCTGTCCTACTATACAACCCCTTTGTAACCGGGGCTCGTGGCTAAACGCTTTTTCTATGCGTGGACCGTTGGCATGAATTCCTAAATTTGTAATTTAACAATAAATGAAACTCTCCTCTTGCTGAAACGGCTTTGTCTGCTTGTCACAGGGAATTTCTACAACAATACATTCTTGACAACATCTGAATATGTACCTGGTGAATAGAAGAAAACTTATCTTATATGGCTAAGGATTAGAATCAGTGAGTGAAACTCAGAAATACAGATTTCTGTATAATGGGAAGAAACTTTAAAAAAAAAAAATCAGAGCTCTGTCGAAGATGAAAATGTTTTCTTAGGCATGAGAAAGAACCAAAGCATGCGCAGTCAGACCTCATTAAATTCAAGGCCAGCTTTATCTCTCTCTGAGCTGAGCTGGTACAGCAGGCTTTTAGGACCCTGCGGTTCTGAGTCAGTGATCCTGTGATTGTGAGCAGCTGCTTATAGAAACCCCGCCAAGGTTTGAGGTAGTCAACTCCTCTCTGAGGCCAGTCATGAGGTGGTGGAAGTGGACTTGTGAAGTGAATTTTAGGGGAAAGAAGACAAGGAGGTGCAGATGAAGTGATTTATGTCTCCTGGGCTCTCCCTGTACTTCTCAGCATGTTCCTGCCACTTCTCTGGAGGGACACAGAACTGCCACCAAACAACCCAACTTCCTGGGCTTCCTGACCAGAAATAGCACCCATGGCTTCTCTTCTTGAGGGGCAGAAATTGTGCCCTGTACAGGCTCCAGACATCTGGCACCTTGAGCAAATACAAAAATTCATAAACAAATACTAAAAAATAAATATGTTCAGCAATCTGGAGAGAAATCACTATTGTTCTTTCCTTTCTGTTTGCTTTAAACACCCTTCTTTTCCACTCGTGGTTTTGGCCTAAATATTTGTAAAGTTGGTTTCTTTTCCTGCTTCATTCTCAATTGTTGTCTGTCTTTTTTATTCATCTATTCATCTCCATTTAGGTTGTTAACATTATCTTTCTGTATTTTCTTTTTTTTCTCTTTACTAGTATAGAAAGATTATTTTTGCACTTATTTTAAATTTCAGTGACAGCAAGACAGGACACTGGCAAACAGCTTTTTCTGGTAATACAGTTTAAATATCTACTCAGAAACCACCCAGGAGCAGATTTTAATTTTTGTATCATACAGTACAGTAATTACCCAGAGAAATGCACAATTTTGAAGCCAGTGTTTCAAAAGACAAGGGAGTACAGATATAAGAGCAAATGATAATGCACGAATGTGATTCGTGGAACTTTCTGAGGAATTCTGTAGCCCCCCCCCAGCCTTTTCTCTGCAGCTGTCTCCACAAGGGCCACACTGTGGAGGGCTGTGCACATACATGCTGGATCAGATGGCTCAACCCACATGCAGATTCACCAGGTAAATGCTGCTAATATCAGGATTATAGAGTTTTGAGACTGGGAAATGTATTGTGACCAGTTACTCACTGGCTCATGATTCTGGAAACTGGGAAGGTAAGACCAAGCAGGCATTGGGTGAGAACCTTCCTTCTGTGTCATGACCATGAGTGAAGGAAAAGAGGGGAGAAAGGAGAATAGGGGAGATAAGGAGGAGAAAAGAAAGGGAGGCAGAAACTCATGTATTTATAAGGAACCCATGCCTAAGATAGCAAACCTACTTCTTTGATAGTATCATCAATCCATTTCTGAGATAAGAGATCTCATAGTTTAATCACCTCTTAAAGATCTCACCCTTTCATACAGTTACAGTGGCAGTTGTGACGATTATGTGGTTTTTTTGAAGGACACACTCTGACCATGACAATGGTTTTATTTTTGTGTTATTTGCTTGGTTTTTATAAATATAAAGGAAATTGATTTCTGCTATGTGACTAGATATCACAAATCTTTTAAAATGACTTTTAAAAGTTTATTTGGATCCAAATATCTCTGTTGTCGTTTCTTCCACTTAGGTAATAGGGTAAACATCACACTCCTCTTGATATTTAAGTGCACACAATTGGAAAAGGTAATAAATATATGACCTCATAAATGGACCACTACAAAATAATCCCTATCACTGTTACAAAAGTTTTAGCATATTGGAAATTTATTCATTCATTCAAAACATTATTGATCATCACCTAGGTGCTGAGGATATATGTGGAGAACAGTTCTTTGACAGGAGAACCATTAGGATGAAACTATTGGATAAAATGAGCAAACAAATCTGTCTTTACCATAATGTATTTTTCCAGATACAGTGGCCCCAAGAATACATCCACTCATTTATCAGGAATTTTTGTTTTTTTTGTGTTCTACAGTGATGTAAGCACATGAGATACTAAAAGATTCTTAAAAAAATAAAACACACCACACACACACACCACACACACACACACACACACACACACACACACACACACACAC
>PVHP010043335.1:0-14590 GCA_004024765.1 Zapus hudsonius
TAAATAAAATATTTTTAAAAAATAAAAAATAAATATTTCTTAAGAAATAAAAAACGCTGGCAACTCCATACAATGTGCTTCCTGGAAGCAAGAAAATATTAAAAGGCATTCCCCAGACTGTACCTTAGTCAGTAAGCACCTTCTCTGAGTAACCACCAGGAAATGTTCATTATTTACTTAATTTCCTGAAAACCATAACTTTCCGGTTAATGCCTCCAACAACCCACAAAAAGGATAAACAAGCCTACTAAGTGTTGGTAAGATGAAACATTACAGTCAACTGAAAAACTGGGCTAAAAGAGTAAGTAGAAAGAATGCTACAGATTAAAAACCAACCAAACAAACAAAAAACTCCCTACCCTCTCAAACCATTAACTTAAAGTGGCACAAAAAAATGCTCTCATCTTATATTTTCTTCCAGATTTAAGAGATCAACAGTGGAAAAAAAAACCTAAGCTTTGAAGAAAATCAAGAGTGGTTTTCAGTTGTACCCACATACATATGTGAATACTCATTGTCAGTCTAAGGTGCTTCACAGAGGCTGAACAAAACTCAATTTGTATAAAGTGAATTCTGATTTCCATACATCTATGGAGCTCCATAAAGGAATATTTGGCATGTACTCTACTGGAAAGGAAGCAGTCATTAAGAGGCAGCTACCTGGGGCAATTATGAAAGCTGAATATATAAACATATTCAGATCTGATCCTCAGCCTTCAGAGAAATTCCACTGTAGTACTAAAAATCAACCATAGGCTCATAAATACTTTCTTGGCCTATGTAATAAGTGAAGCATTTAAAATAGCTTCAGATAAGTAAAGTATTAAAAGTATTTTAAACTACTTCTCTAGTGAAGTCACACAGAAACATTTTTAAGTATTTATTTGAGAGAGCGAATGAGAGAGGAAACGGGAGTGCCAAGGGCCTCTTGCCACTGCAAATAAACTCTAGGTACATGTGCCACTTTGTGCATCTGGCTTTACACGGGTACTGGGGAATCTAACCCTGGCCATCAGGTTTTATAAGCAAGCACCTTTAACCACTGAGCCATCTCTCTAGCCTCCAGAACTATTTTTAAGCCACTCTAGTTTATATTAACTAGTTCTTTGCAAATTCTTATCAGTGAAGTTGGTAAATAATTCAAAAGACATACTTGCCCTCATGATGGTTAAAATAAGATCATGTGATAATTATGTGAATACTTTAAAGAGGAATAGTAAATATAAACTAAAAGGTAGATCTCAGGTTGTAAACATCCAACTTTTGGTTTACACTTCACTTTAAAAAGCTTCTGTGGAGGCCAGATGTGGTGGTGCACGCCTTTAATCCCAGCACTCAGGAGGCAGAGGTAGGAGGATCACCATGAGTTCAAGGCCACCCTGAGACTACAGAGTGAATTCCAGGTCAGCCTGGGCTAGAGTGAGACCCTACCTCAAAAAACAAACAAACAAAAAAGATCTATTTCAATATGACTATTAACACCCTTAGAATCCTCCAAAATGAACCCACCACAGAAAGATGAGACATGATGATCCTTGGATCTACATTCCTATTCATTCTGAAACTATTTCATAAGCATCTGAGGTTGGATATAAAAGAGATGCAGTCCCTGCTTAAGTCTGATTCAAAAGGCAACTGAATAATGACCTAGCAAATGTAAAACCATTCTTACAAATAGCTGGAGAAAGCATGACTGGTGTTATTATGTATACCTGATGACAGCAAGCCATCTTATGTTGTCTTTGTAAAGTCCTAATTCCCCTCTAGAAGGTACTCAAGGCTTCTTTTCTTTCATTACTCATCAGTGGTTTATTGAATTAAAAAAAAATAGATAATTCCATTGAGTTTCTGATACAAACAAGGCCACCTTGGAGACTGTCTTAACCAGAGGCTATTACTGTAGACTTTGAATTTTTTTTTTTTTCGAGGTAGGGTCTTGTATGCCTTTAATCCCAGCACTTGGGAGGCAGAGGTAGGAGGATCACCATGAGTTCAAGGCCACCCTGAGACCACATAGTGAATTCCAGGTCAGCCTGGACTAGAGTGAGACTCTACCTCGGAAAACCAGAAAAAAAAAAAGAACATTTAAAAAAATATTTTATTTATTCATTTTAAACAGAGAGAGAGAGAGAGAGAGAGAGAGAGAGAGAGAGAGAGAGAGAGAGAGAGCGCACCAGGGCCATCACCTTGTGGGTCTGGCTTATGTGGGTCCTGGGGAATTGAACCCCAGGGCCTTAGGCACTAGAGGCAAGTGCCTTAACTGCTGAGCCATATCTCTAGCCCAAGAACATTTTTTTAATACTTCTTTTTTGCCATCCTAATTGTGTCAGGGTTGACCTCTGGCTAATATGGCTCCGAGATGACTGCCACAGTCAATGCTAATTACATATAGAGACAAGAGTCATCTGAGGAAAACAGCTCATCCCCCGTGTGTCCTTTAAAGTACCAGGAAACCTGTCCCCAAAGTCACCCAGCTCCCCAAGGACATCTCACTGTCCTGGAGTAGGTCTAATAAGATCATGGGCTGGGGCTGGGTCAGTATTCCTGGGTACAGGTAAGAGAACAAAATAGAGCTTCCTATTAGGAATGGTAGGAAAAATGTACATAGTAGTTAGTTGGACCCTCTAATTTTGAATTTATATGTAATAAACATTTATTGTCTTTGCCTGCCCTATTACTGTTTTCTCCCCTATGATAATACCATGATTTTTCTGAAGGGAACCATCTTTTCATTCTTTACTATCCTCCTGTTGGAATTAGTGAAGAAAAAGCATTTTTTCCACTAGGTTGACTAAACTGATTTTTGGGTTGTTTCTTTTTTTCTTTGAGTCAGTGTCTTATGGAACTCATGTATGCATGTTCAAGGATAACCTTGAGTTCCCAATGATCCTCCACAGTTCCGGGTTGCAAGTTTATGTGGTGCTAGCAATCAAACCCAGGGCCTTGGCATGCTGGTGCCATTGTAGATGGCTATTTTCACAGCCATCTGTGAAATGGAAGGCCTCCATGAGAATGAAGCCAACACAAAATAAGAAGAGGGAGGTATGTTGTGAAGAGAGATTATCCTGGGCTGGGGAGATATTGAGTAGATAAAGCACTTGCTACATAAGTGTGATTCCTGAGTTCTGATGCTCAGATGCTACAAAAAGTTGGATGCTGTAGCACTAGTGTCTGCAATGCCAGTGCATCTAGAGCAAAAAGGGCAGCAGAGGCAAGAGAACCCTGGAAGCTTGCAGCCAGCCAGCTTGGTAAGTGTAGCAATGAACAACATGAATGACAGATCCTGCTTTAAAACATGAAAGTGAGGTGAGGCCTGACACCACATGTATGCAACAGTATCCATGCAATTGCACTTCACACACATGAACACACACACACACACACACACACACACACACAGACTATTCTGATGAAATCATTTGAGGCTTTGAATCCAATTGTACTTTAAATTCTTTCTTTACACTTCCCAAACAACCTTTATTTTCCTACTTGTCCAGTTTCTATTATTATCAACCAAGAATCCTGACAAATACAATCAAGAAATAAAAGATAAATGTTCATTTCTATTTTACAGGTATAGCAATGAAAGTGCTTAAAGGTTAACTCACAGAACACTAATGTACTCTCCATAATAACATTACCCTTATATGAACTAGGCAAATGCAATAATAGATAAAGAAGACTATTGTGATGGCTAGGTTTTGTTGTCAACTTGACCTTTTTAGTCATCTCGGGTGGGTCTCTGAGGATGTTTGTAGGAAGGCAGCCTCTAAGTAGGGGGCAGGATGTAAGGAAGCTCAGAAGAGCTAGAAGTAAACATCCTTTCCTGTGTGGGCAGTACAGGAAGGAAATTCCAGAGATTCAGGAAGCCAGTAAGTCTGGGATAGGATTGCAAGACCTGTCCTAAGGCTATATAAGGGTGAAGGAGATATCTCTCCCTTAGCCCCCTTCTTGTTTGCTGTTGTGTGTGTGGTGTTGGTGATGGGTTTTTCTCTCTGCTTGGACCTGTAAAAGAAGGCCAGCCTATTTCACTGTTATAGAACTTCGCCTGGATCAGTAGCTTTAATAAGTTGTTTCCTCTCATAAACTGTGCCTGGTTTGGTGATTCAACCCAGTGGTGTGTGGCTGACTACGACAACAATATATACACCATATATATATATATTTTTTTTTTCCCATCCCCTGAAATTCCACTGAAGAAAATTTTATGCATTGTTTCTGAAATCCGAGATTGAATAGGGGCAGAGGTCGAAGAGATGACACTGTGTGTTTGTTGGGTTGAGAGATAGTGCTGGGAATTAAACTTAAGAGCCTTCTGCATGCTAGGCAAGCACTCTACCATTGAGATAGCCTGAAATGACAGATTTTGTATAACATGAATGAATAGCATTGTCTCTAATGCTCTAATATGGCCCAAAGAGGATGTTTGTGCCCACAGATTTTACAGCCTTCAAGCATATTCCCTGATGGTAATCTGCCAAAGGCTCTATTAAATTCAGGGATTCTATACTGATACTATATTGCTGAAAATCAGGCTTTTGTTCAACCTGTCTTTAAACTATTTCCACCTACTTGTCTAGTTCTCTATTTTCAGATAGTAATACTTGCTTAAAGCCACACCATCATCATCCTGCCACTATGAGGAATGTCAGTCAAGGTTAGAGTGATGACATACTGACTGAGTTTTAAGCACCTATCATTATAGACTTTGCCCTGCCACATGTTATGAAACAAGGAAACTATAATTTGATCAGAGGTCATAGTCTTAAAGGCAGGTTTAAGTTCCTGTATGGCAAACCAGGAAACACTACTGTTTACCTCTACCCTACAGTTTATGAATAACTACATAAATTAAATATTTTAACAGTTTCATTCTACAGGCATTAGGTTCTCATTTAGACTAGAACCAGAGGCAGGTGTCACTGTCAAAGGCCTGCCCCTTGTGATCTTCTATCAGTCAAGTTCTACCTCCTGAAGATTCTTCCTAAAGCTTTCAAAACAAACTGAGGGGACATTTCAGATTCAAACCATACCACATGTCCACCCTAGGTTGGTGGAAATTCAGCTCCATTTTATTTTCCCTCTGGACTGATTGTTCACTATGGCAGGGAGAATGAAATCGAGTGAATCTTGCACCAGCTCCTGGGGCTTAAAGGCTTCTCCCTAGAACTGACATGATTCAGCCAGGCCTGGTGGTGCAGGTTTGTAATTCCAGCTACTTAGGAGGCTGAAGCAGGAGGATCTCAAGTTTAAAGTCTGCATGGGCTACAGAATGAGCTCAAGGCAATTTAGAGATATTGAGTCACAATAAAAAAGAGGGCTAGGGTTAAACTCACTGGGAGAGAACTTACCTAGCATGTGTGGGTCCCTAGGTTCAATTTCCAATACTGCCAAAAGTATTATATCTCATTTGCCAAAAGTCATATATGTACAGGTCTCAAAGAATTATAATCCTACCTACCAGTATATGGGAGAAGAACCATAAATACTGGAAAACACAAATGAAATCCCTATCATAACCATAAATAAGAATGCTGTTATATAGCCGGGCGTGACGCCTTTAATCCCAGCACTCGGGAGGCAGAGGTAGGAGGAGGATCACCATGAGTTCAAGGCCACCCTGAGACTACATAGTGACTTCCAGGTCAGCCTGAGCTAGAGTGAGACCCTACCTCGAAAAACCAAAAAAAAAAAAAAAAAAAAGAATGCTGTTATATCAAGTGCTGTTGGTGCAAACAATCCTACCTTATGGGAAAAAGGATGTAAGGTTCACCCAACTAAATTCAAGGGCAATTCAGAAATGCAATGATGTCTTCAGGTCTCTCTATTTTCTCCTCTTTCTCTTTTTAAAAAAAAAATTAAAAAATATTTTACTTATTCATTTATTTGCAAGAGAGAGAGAAAGAAGAGAGACAGAGAGATAGAATGGAAGTGTCAGAGCCTCCAGCCATTGCAAATGAGCTCCAGATATATTTGACACTTTGTGCATCTGGCTTTATGTGGGAACTGGTGAATCAAACTTTGACCTTCCTTTCTTCTTATTCTTAGGCTACCTACACTAACCATACCAAGTATATATTATTATCTTAATCAGAGTCCAGAAAAAAATTAGTTCTTTTTGCTTTCAGTATTACTCTCTCAAAATGACACTGATTGGGGCCCTACTTGGATCATGTTGCCCCATAGTATACAGAGAAAAAGGATTACTTGATTGAACAACCTGACATGTGCTTTTGATGATATGACTGTTCAGTGGTAGAAAGGCAAAAGGAAATGACTTTCAGTCCCACCAAAACCACATTAAGGTAAATGTAGCTACCCAAAGGAAAAGATCTAGATCATACCAGAAAGGAACAGCTATCCCCTCAAAGATTTTTTTTTTCATTTTCTAAATCATTCCCCTCAACTCTAATCACACAAGCGAGACTAGATTCCTATAAAAATGAATACATATGGTCTTGGCTTTCATACTACAAATTGCTGCTGCTATTAAGCCAAGTAAGTTACAAAAATACATACTTGGGGAACACATATGGATAAATCCTTAAACAACATTTTAAATTATTTTGCATAAGGCATTTCTGGGTACAAATCCAAGCAGTTTATAAGGAAATTCCTTCTGGCACAATGCAATGAATGATTTTTATATAAATGACAATGTGATTACTAGGCTTCTTATAAGAGACAGAAGTAATTTCTTAAGATTTTAGATAACATGTGCTAGAATCTGAATCCAGGTCTGATTCTTTCCTTAGAAGGCAGAAGGTAAAACAGTAACAGGCATCAGATTATTAATTTAGAAGGACAGTGGTTTTTTCCTTTTCTTTGTATCTTAAACAATTAGAACAGTGTTTAAGTAGGTGATAAAGAAATCCAAGGATTAAATTCTTTTTCCTATTATAAGTAACAGTAAACAGCAATACAATAAATTTGGATTTTCTTTCTTTTTTCTTAATTTGGATTTTCTATTGTTATTCTTCCAAAATTTGGATGAACACATCTTTATAGGAATAAAATGCTCAGATTTAAGGAAGCTTCAGGTGATACAACATCATCCTAAGTATAGCTTTTTGAAGCTGGGCAAGACAAACACAAAACAATGAAAGAAAGAATACAGGTTTGTAAAAAATAATAAGTGGGGCTACGGAGATTGCTCAGTGGTTAAAGGCACTTGGTTATATTGCCTGTCTGCCTGGATATGATTCCCTAGTACCCACATAAAGCTAGGTGCATATGTGTCTAGAGTTTGTTTGCACTGGCAAGAGGCATTCCCATTCTCAGTATTGCTCTTTCTCTAATAAGTAAAAATCTTTTTTAAAAAATCAAATGAATAAATGAATTAAAATATTTTTAAAAAAAGGCTGGAGAGTTGGCTCAGTGGTTAAGGCACTTGGCTGCAAAGCCCAAGAACCCAAGTTCGATTCCCTAGTACCCACGTGGAGCCAGATACACATGCATCTGGAGTTCCTTTGCAGTGGCTGGAGGCCCATTCTCTCTGTCTGTCTCTCTTATATTTTGTTGTTTGCAAATAAATGAATTAAATTTTAAAAAAATAATAATCAAATGAATAGAGAAAAAAGGAAGAAAGATAGCCTACATAGCTGCAGCATAGTTAACATATGCTTGGTATGGCTGGTGGAGGCAGACTGCCCAAGAATGAGGAGAAAGACTTATGTCAATATATGCCTATACCATCTAAGCTTTTAGTATTAAGGCTGTATGATATATTACTTAAATCACTTTAAAGAAGGTAATAAATGAAGGACCTGTGTTTATCTTTCTATAACAGTTAGATAAAGCCTTATTTCTCATCTAATTCTCCTACAGACAGAACAATTAGCTGATGCTTTTGAATCTTTATGGAGAGCACCATGTAACAGAACAATGGACAAGAAAAAGAACAAGATACAAAGCTCGCTATTATATTTTTTCAAAAGGGATTATTTACCACCTGTGAATCCTTGTAATACAAAAAACTTGATTGGAACTCTCACTAACTACACAAGAAACTTTAAATTTTTTCTTTTTGCAGCATCTGACAGCAAAATGTGTCTTTAAAATCCTGTCCTTTTATATTCTTAAATTATATGGCAAATGTAAACACAAAACAAAGGCCTTCTGGGCAGGGTCTACTGTGAAATTTCAGAATAGACTATTATTCACTCAAATTCCCTAGGACACTTACACAGAGGGCATTTTCTTTCTTTCTTTTTTTTTTTTTTTTTTGTTTTTCAAGGTAGGGTCTCACTCCAGCCCAGGCTGACCTGGAATTCACTATGTAGTCTCAGGGTGGTCTTGAACTCATGGAGATCCTCTTACCTCTGCCTCCTGAGTGCTGGGATTAAAGCTGTGCGCCACCATGCCCGGCTACACAGAGGGCATATTTTAAGCTCCTTTTCCTAGTTTCACAAAATGGATCAAACAAGAAATCGGAAATTTTAGAGAACAGGTAAAAGATAAATAGGCACTATAAGCAAGTGATATAGTGAACTTAAAAAAAAAAAAAGGGAAAACAGGCATGTTTTCTGTGTACAAACTCCTTAGAGATCATTAAATCAGAAGATCTTGGTTACCAGGCCTATTACATTTTGCTGAATGAAGAAATCAATGGTATTTAAACCTCTTGTAAAGACAGAACAATCAATTTTGGAAAAGCAGTTTGGGGGGAAGTATTATTAACATTTCAAATGTCGTCAACAATTAACCTTGATGAACCCGAAACTGCTCAGCAATATAATTATACACATTAGTTACTTAGTACTGTGGGAAACAAAGAAACATAGACGTTTCCAAGCAACTAACTACATTCTGTATAACTTCCTCCAAAGGACAGAATCCTCTCAGTATTTGTGGAAAGCCAGCTTCAAAGCAAAACCATAGCTAGGGTTAAAACAAGCAACCCCTCTTCATCTTTTATTTTTGACCTCCAAGTGATACTTGTAAAATTCAACTATGTGCATGTTTCTGCATCAGCTGATGAGACTAGATGATTTCTAGACCAGTTCATATGTGACCTATGAATAGAACCTATGCTGCTGTTCCAATCCATAAAGAGTGGGTGGCTCTCAGAAGACCATCTGAATGCTCAGGAGATTGTTAGATTACAACATGTTAGATTATAACAGTGGCTAGCTTTTATTAAAAGTCTACACTTATCAGGCCTTATTCTAGCACTTTGCAGCCAATGTTTTATTTAATTTTCACAATAATCTCACAGGGCAGGTATACCACTTATTTCCATTCTTTGGATAAAGGAATTAGACCTAGAGATGAAAAAAAAAATATCCAGGGCCATACAGTCTTCATCAGTATACTATATTGCTTCTTTATTATTATTATTCTTCTTTCATTATGATTTCTATCCCTGATGAGTGAGCCAAACAAACCAAATCCCATGAATATGAAGCCCTCAACTAGCTATAAATAAATAAGCCCATCCATCATAGAAAAGCTAGCTAGATCTTTTTAAAAGGTCAGTCCTCTCACTTGCCAGCTGAAAACTCGAGAGGGCTTCTTATGTGAGAGCACTAAAGACCAAGAGCTTTACTTTTCCTTGGTTGACAGTATCATCTGCTTCTACCTTGAGTTAGTCTTCCCCTTATCATTCTTCTCCCTCTTCCTTAAATATGCCAATTTCTCAACCCATAAGTTTTCCCTTCCTCCTGGTTAATTTTGACTCATTTAAAGCATACCTTAAACATCAGTTCCCCAAGGAAGTTTTCCCTTCACCTGCAATCTTCACATCTCACCCTCCTCGTAACTTGAGTTAGATCCATGTTTGTATTCTCATAGGATGGTGTCGTTTTCACCTTGCAGAAATTATAATTTTAGGTTTTCTACATAATTAGCTGTTTAATGTCACTTTTCTCCACTAGTTAACAAGGGAGGAGCCATGTTTGTCATATGTATCACCATACCCTCAGCACAGGATAGCACTTTGTAGACATTAAAAGAACATGACTGAAAGGTATACACAAGAAATGGAAGCTAAGGTAATGTCCATAAGACATAAAGGTCAGAGAAAAATAAGAAGGAAAGTATAAATACAGACAATGAAGGAAGTGTCCAAGCCAGTTTTGTCTCCGATTCTGTTATTATGCTGCAGCTGTTCCAGATTAAGCCAGTTTAATTAGTTCAAGGTAGAGCTGTAGAACCAGACCAGTGGAAAACATGACTGGGGAAGGAAATGACGAAGTAATACTTTCAAGTATGACTTAATGAGAGGTGGAGCCTGACCACTCTGAACATAACTTTGCAGAGTAAAATTTAAATTACTATTACAGAGCAACATCACATTTGATTAATGCTCTAGTGAATTTTAATTGATATTTACTTGTTATATGGAGGTCACAACAGGAAGGGCAATAAATTCTGAATGCAAGAATTACATAATATAGTCTTGGCTAAATCAGGAATGGTGGTACACAGCTACAACTCAGCTACTTGGGAGGCTAAGAAAAAGTTTGAGGCCAACATGAGGCATTTAGTGAGACCCAGTCTCAAAATGAAATTTAACAAAAGGGGCGGGGTGAGATACAGTTCAGTGATAGAGGACTTATTTAGCATGCACAAGGATGACTGTAGCCCTGAGTTCAACCCGAAGTCCTTTACAAAAAACTTCAGCTCCTCTGCAGCTCATTCTTAAAGCATCTAAAAATGGCCCAGATGAGGAACTTTAATGCCAAAACAGAAAAAAACAAAACCTCCTTGAAAAAGAAAAAGGTTTTACAAGTTAAAAAAAAAAAGTAACCTTGTGTGGTGGCCTTTAATCCCAGCACTTCTGAAGTGGAGGTAGGAGGACCACCGTGAGTTCAAAGCTGGCCTGGGCTACCATGTGAGTTCTAGGTCAGCCTGGAATAGACCCTGCTTCAAAAATAAATTAAATAAATAAATAAGTAAGTAAGTAAAAAAACATAGAAAGGTGTGATCCTTAAAGCTAACTAAACACATCTACAGCTATAACCTTTATGGTAATCAGTTCCAAGACTTCAAAGAATTCTATAGATACTGGGGTTTAAATGGTGGGGGGGGGAGGTGGAAGTGAAGGAGTATGTCTTGTGATCTCCTCCCCTGTCTCTGATGAAATATTGATGGACTCAGTCTTGTTCAGGAAACTATTGCTTCTGTGAGTTCACAAGTGTAGTGGTCATGTTGAACCTAGAAGACAGGATTTCCCAGCACTCCTCCCATCTTCCTCTTCTGGCTTTTACATTCTTTCTGTCCCCTCTTCCACAAGGTTCCTTGAGCCTTGATGGGAGAGCTTTAGATGTCCCACTTAGGGCTAAGCACACAAAAATCATTTATTCACAGTAGTTTTGCAGTTATGCATCTCTGCATTAACCTCTGCCAGTTGCAGAAAGAAACTGCTATGATAGAGAATGAGAGAGCAGCACTGATTTATGGGTGTAAACATAAACATTTAAAAGGCAGTTTGACAACCTGTCAATTTAGCATAGCAACAGTAGTATGTTCCCCACTAGGGCCTATGACCTTTACCAAAGACTTTTCATGAGGTTTACAGTACCAGGCATAAATTCCCTCCTATAAAGTAGGCTTCAAATCCAATCTTTACACCAATATTGTACCAGTGGGTACATTTAAAAAATTCTTTTATTTATTATTTATTTGCAAGGGGAGAGACAGGGAGGGAGGGAAAGTATGGGCATGCTAAGGCCTCCTGTTACCACAAATAATCTCCAGATGCATGCAATACTTTGAGCAGCTGGCTTTATGTGGGTACTGGGGAACTGAACCCAGGCCAGCAGGCTTTGCAAGCAAGCACCTCAATGGCTGAGCCATCTCCCCAGTCCCAGTGGATACATATTACCTGACAAGTTAGTTGTAGGGGATTCAGGGTTCACAGATGGGAAGGACTATTGATTTTTCTCTATCAGCTTGCATAACACCTTCTGGCACTATGAAAGCTTCCAGCTTAATTTTAGCTTAATATTTCTATGCCCTGTAACCAAAGTGTGTAGTGTCTTTAGCAATAGAGACCTAGGGATCTAGTCTTGGAGGCCAACCAAGAACACTAGCAATAGCCTATATTGTTTTAAGGACTTGGTAGCCTCCCTGACAAACAACTCATTGACAGTTATCTCATCTCTGGCTCGGGAATTTTTGATAAATAACCTATGGCTTCTAAGAGTAGCTTTATTCACCTATGTAAAGTACCTTCATTCAAAATCTTTTTCCCCAAAATATTTTATTTATTTGCAAGTAGAGAAAGAGAGGAGAAAGAGAAAGAGAAAGGAAGAGAGAATATGAATGAATATGGGCGTGCCAGGGCCTCCAGCTGCTACAAACAAACTCTAGGTGCATGTGCCTTTTTGTGTATCTGGCTTTACATGGGTACTGGTGAACTGAACCTGGGGCCTTAGGTTCTGCCTTAACACTGAGCCAGCTCTCTAACCCCAAACTCTTTTTTTTTATCCCCAAACTCTTTTTTTAAAAAATTTTTTTCTTTATTATCCATAGTTAGATACATTGAATGAGCAAATAATGTGTTGGTATCCCCAGTTCCCCAATTTCCCTCTTTCCTGTCCCCAATCAGGTGGATATCCTCCTCCGTGGGCAGACTGGATCAGTCCATGGGGCAGGGGATTTTGGATAGCCTAGGAGTCAGCCAGGTTCCAACCTCCTTTGTATGTTGTTGTTGAGGGGAGTCATGTCTCTGACAGTTCTCCCCCACCATGGCTCTTACAATCTTTCCGCCTCCTCTTCTGCTCAGTTCCCTGAATCATGGTGGGTGCCCCAAACTCTTTTTATTTTTTTTAAAGCTTATAAAGTAGTAGGTTTCCATAGGGCTCTTTCATATCATTTGGTTTTGATTAACCCTCCTGCCACCCTATCTGCTCTCTCTTCCATTCCCCAGCTCCTGCCCTGCATTTTCCCCTCCCACTATTCCCTCATCTACATTCACAATACACAATACACATGTTCCCAAACCTCATTCTCCCCCCCCCCCCCATGGCTCCTTTCTAGCACCGTGGCCTCTACAGACACTCATCTAGAAATTCAAAGCTAGGATCCACATGTAAGAGAGAACTGGGGCTTAGAAGGTGGAAGGATATCCCAAATGACATTTGTCTTTCTGAGTCTGTGTTACTTCACTCTCTATTTTCCAGTTCCATCTATGTTCCTAAAAATTTCATTTTTCTTTATAATTAACTCCAGTGTACACATGTGCCACATCTTCATTCTTAATTCATCAACTGATGAACATCAAAGTTGATTCTATTTCCTAGATATTATGAATGGAGCAGCAGCAATAAACATGACTGAACAAGTACCTCTGCAATAGTCCTTAGGACATATGATCAGGAGTGATAGAGCTGGGTCATAAATAGTAGTTGTATTTGCACTTTCTTGACAAACTTCCACACAGATTAATTACCATAATGGCTGCAACAGTTTTGACTCCCACAAACAGTGAATAAGAGTTCCACATTCCTCACCAGCATTTTTCTTTTTGTTTGTTTTTTGAGTTAGGGTCTCACTGTAGCCCAGGCTCTCCTGGAATTCACTAAGTACTCTCAGGCTGGTCTCAAACTCACAACTATCCTCCTACCTCTGCCTCTAAGTGATGGGATCAAAGGTATATGCCACCACACCAGGCCCTGTTTCTTTTTTTAATTAAATTTTTATTATTTGAATGTGTGTGGGAGAGTGTACGCCAGGGTCTCTTGCACTGCAAATTAATGCCCATTCAGCTTTTTGTGTGTGGCTGGGGAACTGAACCTAGGTCAGTAGGCTTTGCAAGCAAACACCTTTATGAGCTGAGTTCTAAGCCCCTTGAATGGTTATCCTGATCTAGTCATTTTGACTAGAGTGAGATGGAATCTCAAAGTAGTTTTAATTTGCATTTTCCCTTTGCTAAAAATGTTGAGTACTTTTTAAAATATTTATAGCCATTTGCATTTTTCTATTTAGAGTGCTCTGTTCAATTCCATAGGCCATTTTTTAATTTTTTTAAAAATATTTTATTTATTTATTTGAGAGAGAGAGAGAGAGGAGAGAGAGAGAGGCAGACAGAGAATATGGGCTCCATATGAACATATGAACTCCAGACACATGCACCCTCTTGTGCATCTGCATAGGCCATTTTTTGATTGGCCTATTTATTTTCCTAAAGTTTTTTTTTTTTTAGTTCTCTGTGTATTCTAGATGTCAATCATCTGCCAGATGTTAATAGTTTGCAAAGATTTTTTTCCCCATTCTGTTTGCTACCACTTCACTCGGATAATGGTTTTTCAGGTGCTTTTTAATTTCATAGTCTCATCTGTCAATTGTTGGTCTTTTTTCCTATCAACTAGAGTTTCATTCGGAGTCCTTCCCTATGCCTTTATCTTGTAGTGTAGTCCTTTTTCCTTTAGCAGTTTCAGAGTTTCAAGTGTTATATTGAAGTCTTTGATCTATTTGGACTTGATTTTTGTGCAGGGCGAGAGATGAGGATCTAGCTTCATTCTTCTGCCTGTAGATATCCATTATCCTAGCACCATTTGTTCATGATGTGCTCCCTTCTTTAGGGTGTATTTCTGCATAAAAAATCAGGTGGCTGTAGTTGCATGGACCAATAGCTGAGCCCACT
>PVHP010043337.1:0-14548 GCA_004024765.1 Zapus hudsonius
TTTCTTTATCATTGCCATTCTGACCGGGGTAAGGTGGTACCTCAATGTGGTTTTGATTTGCATTTCCCTGATGCTTAGGGATGCCGAGCACTTTCTCAGGTGAGAAAAGGCCATCTGTGTTTCCTCCTCCGTGAATTCTCTGTTGAGATCAGTGCCCCATTTTGTGAGGGGGCAATTTGGGTTTTTGCTATTAATTTTTGAAAGCATTTTTTAAAAGTGAATTTCCACATTTGAAAATGGAACAAAATTTGAAACTTTGAGCCAGGTGTGGTGGCACATGCCTTTAATCCCAGCACTCGGGCAGCAGAGGTAGGAGAATCTCAGTGAGTTTGAGATCAGCCTGGGGCTACAGAGGTCAGCCTGGGCTAGAGTGAGAAATGTACCTTGACAAAAAAAAAGTTAAAACTTTGGAGTCTTTTATAAGCCAAGTATGCTATTACAAGGATTTACAATTATTATTTAATTTTTTAAAGTCTTTTGCTTAAAATCATAGGTAGCACGGTTAAGAGAAGCTAAAATTCAATTAACTTTGTGTTATAGCAGCTTTTGCTTATTTCATCATGTCTATAGAAAAACAAGCACAGTGCTGAGGAGATGGCTCAGCAGTTAAAAGCACTTGCTTGCAAAGCCAGTGAGTGTGCCTGGGCTCGTTCCCCAACCACTCATGTAAAGCCGAATGCAAAAAGTGGCATGCAAGCATCTGCTGTTCATTTGTAACCCATGCACATGCATGCAAATAAGTAAACAGAAAAACAAACACAAAGAGAAACATTATTTTGTATTGATTTGTGAATTTGCACTTAAAATTACTCCAAAATACTTAATCTTTTGAAAAATATTTTATTTTCTTATTTATTTGCAAGCAGAGAGAGAGATAGGAGACCAACAGAGAGAATGGTGTGCCAGGGCCTCTAGCCACTGCTGATAGACTCCAGATACACGCACTGCTTTGTGCATCCAGCTTTACATGGGTCCTGGGGAGTCAAACTCAGGTCCTCAGGCATTGCAGGCAAGTGCCTCTCCAGCCCTGTTTTGTTTTGAAATATTTATTATTTACAAGAAGAAGGAGATAAAAGAGAGAGAAAGAGAATTAATGTGTCAGGGCCTCCAGTCGCTGCAGACTCCAGATGCATGTACCACTTTGTGCATCTGCCTTTACGTGGGTACTGGGGAATCGAAGTTGGATTGTTAGGTTTTGCAGGCAAGCGCCTTAACCACTGAACCATCTCTCCAGCCTATTTTAGGTTTTTTTTGTTGTTTTTTTTTTTAATTTTTCGAGATAAGGTCTTGTTCTAGCCCACTCTGTAGCTCCAGGCTGGTCTCAAACTCACAGCAGTCCTCTTACCTCTGCCTCTAAAGTTCTTGGGAGGCACAGGTAGGAGGATCACCGTGAGTTCAAGGCCACCCTGAGACTACATAGTGAATTCCAGGTCAGCCTGGGCTAGAGTGAGACCCTACCTCGAAAAACAAATATATATATATATATATATATATATATTTGTGAGGGTGAGAGAGAACTTTCTTACATGGGCACAAAGGAACTCCAGATGCATGCACCACTTTGTGCATCTGGCTTTTCCTGGGTACTGGGGCATCAAACCTGGGCCAGCAGTCTTTGCAAACAAGCACCTTTAACCAATAAGCCATTTCTCCAGCCCCAGTATACTTATCCTATAAATAGAATAATTGGATTGCTTTATATTTGCCAAATAATTGCTTTGGTACTTTGTATATAATGCTCTCATAAGATGCATTTTATCAATTTATAGTTAAGTAGAGCCTGAATAATTGTTGTGTACATAAGTGAATGTTGATAGCTTAGAGATTTTTTTTTAAAATGCAATCTTGTTTTGTTTGTTTTTTAATTTTCAAGGTAGGGTCTTTCTAGCCCAGGCTGACCTGGAATTCACTACATAGTATCAGGGTGGCTCATGTTGATCCTCCTCCCTCTGCCTCCCAGAGTGCTGGGATTAAAGGTATGCACCACCATGCCCAGCTTTTTTTTTTTTTTTTAACTTCTAACTCATTGTGGAAGACTCACTGTGCCTTTTAAACTTATATCTGAAAAGGTGCTATAGTTAAGATGGGCCGATGGTTTTCTCAGTGTGACTTAGAAATATTTGAAGTTCTTTTTGTAAAAGATATTTTATTTATAAGCAGAGACAGACAGACAGAATCCAGGGCTTACTGCCATAGCAAATAAACTCCAGATGCATGCTCTGCTTTGTGCATTTGGCTTTACGTGGGTAGTGGGGAATCGAACCCTGGTCTTTAAGCTTTGCAGTCAAGCACCTTAACTGCTAAGCCATCTCTCTAGCCCCTGAAGTTCTTTATAGTAAAAAATTGATCAAGTCTTTGAGGTTTGAATGTCGCATTCCTGAACTTTTTAGAATCTCTAAAAGCTGTATAGCAAAACCTGAGTGACATTCCTACATCCCCTCCAGTTACATTTATATGTATTTTTATTTGAGAACAGAAGGAGGGGGGATGGGCACACCAGGGATTCTTGCTAATGGAAATGAACTCCAGCTGTATGCGCTACTTTGTATATCTGGCTTTATGTGAGTACTGGGGAATTGAACCCAGGCCATCAGGCTTTATAAGCAAGTGCTTTGACCACTAAGACATCTCCTAGCCTCCATATCTAATTTATAGAGGATGCTTCTAAAGTTTGCATTATCATATAGGACATATTTTACTGCTACTATGCATAGAAATATTTTTGTTTCATAGTTACAAGATACTTTCCAATTTCATAGGAAATAGCTTAGGGCTTTTTAAGACCGCAGAATCCACACACTTACATGCTACTAGTGAAAAAAAGGATTTATTTTAGGTATGACACTTTGTTTGCATTCTAAAATTCTTAGCTTTTCTTTGTCAGCTGCCTATTGGATTACTTTGGTGGACACTAGTCTCTTCTCTAAGGTCATTTATCAGCTTGGCACCTGGCTGTTTTCAGCCAGAAGTGGTTGACAGTCTCCTGTTTTCAACAGGGAGGGAGGGAGGGAGGGAGGGAGGAGGGGAGGAGAGAGAGAGAGAGAGAGAGAGAGAGAGAGAGAGAGCGCTTGCTGAAGGGTTAAACCTGGGGAGTGTCTTGAATCTATGGAGTGCAGCTGCTGTTACAGTCTTGTCACATGGGTGTTTCTGTGAGCACAGGTGACCTTCTGAGCACTGTGCGGCCTGGTAGGTTTCCTATGTGTACGCACCTTCCTGAAGCTTAGCTGGCCTCTGCACTGGGCTGAGCACTAACGAAAGCAACCCAGGACTGGCTTCTAGTTCTAGTTTAGACTCTGCCAATCACCTGAGTGAGCTCCATAGTTTTTATGGACTTGTTGGCATTAGTCAGTTAAATAGGGTTAAGTGAATAAATTAAGTTTACTCTTAGAGAACTGGTCAGTATGTCCCTAACTACTCCCTGCAAATTTAGTTTCTTTGGAGAAAAGAAATTTATATTTTAACTTTCTTAAATGTACTTTGAAGAATGCATTTTAAATTAGTTATCACTCTACTATCGTCACTTCTGTCTTGTTTATTTGAGAGTTTTCTCTATTCCCTGAATAGATCATGTTTATCAGTTTTGTGGGCTCCCTGAAGGACTGCCTCGAGCCCTTGGGGCTTGTTGAGCTGCAGACTGGAAAGCACGGGACCAAGAGTGTCCCGGAGGGCTCTTGTGGCTCCAATATGATGTGGCATTCAAATATAGAGTTTCTTCCACAATTTAGGAAACTATATTTTTAAGAAAGTATAAATCTATAACAGAAAAAAGTGGGATTGGCTGATTTGCATTATAAAGCTTCTTTCTCTGAAAATTAAAGATTGAAATTCTGTTGTTTATAAAAGCTGCTTCATTAGAAACTGCATGCAATTTAAGAAAAAGATTGCAAAGTTAGAAAACCTCTCTGTAGATGACATCTTTGTTGCTTTCAACCTCTCTGCTGCCATTCTGCTTTCTTCCTCCCTGGCTGCTAAATGGATTAAAGCCTGTTTGCTAACCATGGCTTCTGGAGATGACAGTCCTATCTTTGAAGATGATGAAAGGTAAATAAAAGTCTTGCTTTGCCATAAAACTAGTCTTTGAGAGTGTAAGGGTTGTAGGGGTCATCCAGCAAAGTCATGAATCTAAGCTACTGTTCGTGGACACGTGTTGGCTCATTGCAGAATGCATGGTTCTGCTCTCTGACTTAGAGCAGGGTTGTGCAATACCTCCCTGGAGGTGGCTAAGATCAGCACGGCATCCTCTTCTCTAGAACCTTGATGGGAAGTCTCCAGTTCCTCTCAGCACAAGATTCTTGGCAACCTCTTCAAAATGAAGTAGTGCATTTTACCATCTTTAAATATGTTTGCACTGGGTCATCATTTTGACATGTCAGAATCCCCTTTTTTATATTAGATTTTCTGTAAATCTATATCTGAGGATATTTCACCCATGACTATTTTAGAATCACAAATTATATCACTTTTTTTTTGTTAAAATGTATTCCTCCCTGGTTATTATCTGAAGTGTGAAAAGGGAGAGTTCTTGTTTGGAACCAATCAGATCTGAAAAAGAAAAATTAAGTTCTGGACTCTTAAAGGGAGGTGGGGAGTGGAGACTTGCTGACCTTTCCACGTATAGCCTAGCTTATAATGCTATCCAGGATTAACTGTCAGGTTCTTAATCTTATTAGTATTAAGGTGACTTTGTTTGTAATTATTAGACTCTATACCCATACATAGTAGCTCTCTCTTAAGGAGAGAGTGACAAGAGGGAGGAAGCAGACACATGTACTGTGAGTAGTATTTCTTAGGAAACATAACTTTAGTGTTTTGTAATTTTAGAGCCTTAAAATCGGATATTCTCATCTTGAAAAGATTAATCAGTTGTCCTGTTACTGTTTGGACCCATTATAATGGCTTGTTTTATTCCTTTAGCCCTCTTTGTAGCCTGGAAAAAATGACAGATCTTGTGGCTGTTTGGGAAGTTGCTTTAAGTGATGGAGTTCACAAGATTGAATTTGAACATGGGACCACATCAGGCAAACGAGTAGTATATGTAGATGGGAAGGTAGGAAAACCCATGATACTTTGTAAAATATGGTTAGAAAAACCTTCTTTATATGCGAAGTCAGGGCTTTTATTTTGACAGTATTATGATTTTTGCCCGTGTCATTTTCTTGACGAAATCTAATACTTAAGCATAAAATGACTACTTTCTGAAACCTCAGCATGAACTAACTAAAATATAAGTAACATTACCATTTGGTCACCTTGAAATTTTACATTATTTCTAAAATTAAACATTAATTTTCTTTCTATTTGTGTTAAACTTTACTGTTTTCTGTAGGAAGAGATAAGAAAAGAATGGATGTTCAAATTAGTGGGCAAAGAAACCTTCTGTGTTGGAGTTGCAAAGACAAAAGCAACCATAAATATAGATGCTATCAGCGGCTTCGCGTATGAATATACTCTGGAAATCAACGGGAAAAGCCTTAAGAAGTATATGGAGAACCGATCGAAAACTACCAATACGTGGATATTGCACCTAGATGGTGAAGACTTTAGAGTTGTTTTGGGTAAGTTAACGCTGTTTCTACAGCATTTATTGCCTTTTTATGGTGGCTGTGTAATTGGTTCCTCTATACAAACTTTCTGGGAGCTTTGAGTGTGAAAGGAATGCAAGTATGGATTTTCTGTATGAATAGGTATCCATTTAACCCTTGGGGATACATACATATATATATATATATATATATATTTCCGTTACATTCAGAGAGGGGTCAGGGAAAGGGAAAGGAAGGAGGAAGAGAGACAGAGAGAGAATGGGCACACCAAGCCTCCTGGCACTATATGAGAACTCTAGATGCATGCACCACTATGTGCATCTGGCTTTATGTAAGTACTAGGGAATCAAATCCAGACTGTCAGGTTTTGCAAGCAAAGGCCTTTAACTTCTGAGCCATCTCTAGCCCTGAAATAGTTTTAATGTAGACATTTATTAATTTTGATTTTTCTCCTTGTAAATATGACTTAAAAGCAGAAATTCATCCGTAGTATAAGAATTTTCTGAAGCCAGGCAGGTGCTACATACCTTTAATCCCAGCACTCTTTAATCCCAGGCTGAGGTAGGGAGTTCTGGGCCAATTTTGACAGAGTGAGTTCCATGTCAGCCTGAGCTAGAGTGAAATCCTGCTTGAAAAAATAAAAATCAGGGCTGGAGAGATAGCTAGCCGATAAGGTGCTTGCCTGCAAAACCTAACTAGGCTGTTTGCAGCAGCTGGAGGACCTGACATGCCCTCTGTCTGTCTCTGTCTCTCTGTCTCTGTCTCTCTCTCTCTTTCTCTTTCTTTCCTTGCTTTCACATAAATAAGAATTTTACAAAATAAATAAAATAAAAATCAAAAAAGATTCTTCTGTAGGGCTTCATTAGCATAGAATAACCAAGTCAGGGCTGGAGAGATGGCTCTATGCTTAGAATCACTTGCTTGCAAAGCCCAACAACTTGAGTTCGATTCCCCATAAAGCCAGATGCACAAAATAACCAAAGTCAAAACCCCTTTTTTCAGCTGAGCATGGTAGCACAGGTCTTTAGTCCCAGCACTCAGGAGGCTGATTAAGGATGATCATTATGATTTCAAGGCCAGCCTTGGCTAGAGTGAGACCCTGACTCGGAAAAAACAAATTAACCTTTTCTCTCTCCTGGTCACCTTTATTTCCTCTTCCTCATATCACTAAATGAAGATTGTTAGACCATATTATTCATTTATTTAGATAATATTAACTGCCTCTAAAATGACAGGTAGTATACTAAGCACCATTTACAGTCTATATTTTAGATTTTTTTTCCCTAAGACAGGTTTGCAGAATGGTACATTTTTTATAGCTGTTTATTTTCCATATTTCGTCAGCTTTCAAAATAGTGAACTATCTCTTACTGTAAATTATTGCTAATGCATAGATTGGAACAATTTTATGTATTTCAGTACATTACAGTTATTACTCTTACTGTTCAAAATGTCTCTTTCTTAGGTGGTTTATTTTTCATTTGGAGTTTGATTGCTTTGAAACAAGGCCTTGTTATAGAGCTCTGGTTGGCCTGGTGCTCATGCCTTGATCATTTAGCAGTTTAGCAGTTCTCCTGCCTTAGCCTTGCAAGTGCTGGGAATGTAGGTGTGAGCCACCTTGCCTGGCTCAGAATGTCCCATTTCCATCCACTGAGGAGCTCCTTAGAATGGCTCCTGAGTTCTTTTGATGCAACACCCTTGGTAGACTTTGATGGCTGTTTTTCTGTGTGCCATGACAAGATAATCCAGGTTCATTTTGGACATTTTCTGTTCGGATTTGGAATAACAATTTCTCTAAGATGCCCTGGTCTCAGAGTAAAGTCATATTTCAAGAGCATAATCTGATCAAGTGCTAAGAATGATCATTATTTCTGGATTTTTGATGAATAGAGAAAGAAAATTAGAGGATGGGTGGATGGATGGATTGGTGGTTCATGGCAGGAGAGAGGGAAGGACAATGGAGAAAGAACTTTAGTGTCTTGTAAGTTCATATTGATACTTGAAATTCAAGTTCAGAAGTACAAGATTTTTACTCAACCTCATCTAACATTGGTATCTTTTTTCCACATTGAGAATCCACCTCAAGGTTACATATAAAGATGCAATTATAATATCACATAATCGTTTGCTTTTTGCAACATTACAGGCAATCATAACGATCTTCATTATACTTCCACTACTACCACCATGGATATGATTGCCACACACATTAAGTAAACACATTGCTTTTAAGTCATTATGTTTCCCAATTGAACCTTTTTAAAATTAATATTCCTTAAGAAGGGTCCATGGGAACAGTATTCTGAGATCTTGTATATTGATGGTCTTTGTCTTTTATGCTTGAAAGTTAGTTTGGCTACATAGAATATTCCCAGCTCATGTTTTCTTTCAAGAATCTCGCAGTTTGTCCAACCTGTGGCTTACAGGCCACACATGTCCCAGAATAGTTATAAATGTAGTCCAGCATATTGTAAATACCAATGTCATGCTTCAGTGTCTAAAGGTTGGACACCACTGGATGTGAAATATCCTTGTCAGGCTCGTGTGTTTGAACGCTTGGAATCCATCTGGTGACGCTGCCAGCCAAGCTCTCTGCTTGGTGGTCCACCAAGATGTAATGAGCAGTTGCTTCCCACTGTGAGCCAAAACAAACCTCTCCTGCTGAAGTTGTTTCTGCCAGGTATTTTGTCACAGCAATGAGAAAAGTAATACAGATATAACACTTTCTCTTGGAGTAAAGCTCTTTTAAGTCCAGTAGTTTTACTAGAATTAGTAAAATTCTGTGTTGGATGAATGATCATTCTCAGTTTTCTTGGTCATATGGTGAGCCTTTTCAATATATATGGTCACATTTTGAGGGCTTTTTTTTGTTTGTTTTTTGTTTCATTTTTTTTTGTGTTTACCACACACCCCAGTTGTGTAAGGTAAAGCTGTAAATATCTGTCTCCCTCTACTTTCACTGTCTCAACGTTCCATGTCCTGTGCTCGTCTTTTACACTGTGAAAAGTTAATATTTTACATTGTTCCATAACTAGCATTCTCTTCTGTATATTCTTTGTAGGTTGAGTCAAAGAAAGCCAGTGAATAAAATTTATACTATGATGATTTATGTAAATATTTTTATATAGTAGGGTGCAATTATACTCACTGTCACACCCCCAGGGCCAAAGGAAGTTGTTTTTCTGTGTTAAATTTAAATCAGTTTTGAGGTGCTGGAAAGATGGCTCAGTGGCTAAAGTCCTGATGGTCCTGGTTCCATGACCAGACCACCCAGAGAAGCAGACACAAAAGTGGCCCAAGTGTCTGGTGTTTGTTTGTAGCAGCAAGAGGCCCGATGCAAGTGTGTGTACAAGTAAGTAGAAATTTTATGTTAAACTGAGCTTTGTATTGAAAAACTGGGATAAGGCCTAAAAACATAATTTATTGAGGCCAAATATTGTGTTGGGTACTTTACACAAATTAATCCTCTTGCATGTATAACTCATAAGAAAAATGATGGCATCTTCATTTACCCATGAGGAAACAGGCTAAAAGTGGTGCTGACCTGCCAAAGGATACTGCGGAAAGCAGTAAACTGGAACCTAACCTCAAAAGTCATGGGTTCTGATCGTATGTGGCTAGCAGTGTGGGGTTAGCAGTTGGTCACACCGTGAACACAAGGATATGAGGAACCTTCTTAGGAGGAGGAGATTCTCTTTCTAAGAACTTGAAAAGCATCTAGCTGCCCAGGGCTCAGTGGTGGCATCCCAGCTGTTGGTCTTGAGGGCTGAAAGAATGTGAAGCGTGCAGAGGAGAGGCTCACATGAAGGTGCTGAGGCCTCCCTTGAGTCGTCCAACTCACTCTGTATAATAACAGAGTTAACATGTGTTGTGGGAGACTTTTTCCCTGGGAGGAGACAAGCACACATTGATTCACCCCACAGGGCTCAGATGACCCAAGTACAGAGGCACCAAATCCAATTTGGGTGAGCCAATTAGTTTATTTGGGTTCCTTCCAGAGTAGGGTGACTGGGGAGCTGCGCCCACCCCAGCATAGGTGCCGACTTGGAAGCTGCATCTCTCCACTGGCAGCCTGCCTGCAGCTCTGCTGCTTGGAAAGTGCAGGCAGCTCTGCAGTCTCTTCTCTTTAGAGGACCTTAGGAAAGGGTCTTGCAACCATTTTCCAGGCTTGTCAACCTCCTCAGTCTCCTGAGCTTCCTTCCTCCCCCTCCGAGGGACCATCAGTCACTATTGCTACACAACACTAATCAAAATCTGCCCTCTGCTGGGTGTGGTGACGTTCACCTTTAATCCCAGCCCTCCAGAGGATCATGAGCTGCTTGTGACCTTTGCTCTCATTTTCTTTGAGTTCTTGTTTTTTTCTTCTTGATTTTTAGTAGTCTTTATGTTAATAAGATAGCACTTTGTTGTGATGTTTCAATTTTTTTTTTTTTCCTGAGGTAGGCTGACCTGGAATTCACTCTGTAGTCTCAGGCTGGCCTTGAACCCACTGCAGTCCTACTACCTCTGCCTCTGAGTGCTGAGACTAAAGGCATGCGTCACCACACCTGGCCTGTTTCAATTTTTTTCCAGTTTATTACATAAACATCTTTATGTATGTGTACATTTAAAAAAATGTAGTCAAGCCAGGAGTGGTTGTGCACACCTTATATCCTAGCAGTTGGGAGATAGCGGTTGGAAATCACCTACCTACCTCTTGGTGAAGCCTGGGATTACATAGTTTAGTTGGAGTCAGCCTGGGCTAGAGTGAGGCCCAACTTGGAAACAAACAAAAAATTGTAGTCACATATATTCCATTTTTCTTTTATGGCATCTGGATTAGCAATGTTTGTCATGGGCACGTCATCAAGCCATTGTAGACAATCTGAACACAACCATATTTTGTATCCGCTAAATTAAATTCCAGTTTTCACCACCAGTGTTGCTTGTCTTAACACTTTGTGCTCAGCCATATGTTAGGATCAGCTGTGTTCCCCTGCCTCTGTGAGAATCATGTGTTGTGCTCAGACTACCTTTAGACTACCCCTGCTCATAGCTAGAGGCCACTTCCGCCTCTCTCCTGTTCCACTTAGCTTATCTTTATTTATTTATTTATTTGAGAGAGAGAAAGGCAGGTAGAGAGAATGGGTATGTTAGGGCCTCTAGCCACTGCAAATGAACTCCAGATGCATGTGTCACCTTGTGTATCTGGCCTTACATGGGTAATGGGGAATCGAACCTGGGTCCTTAGGCTTTATAGCATCTTAACTACTGAGCAGTCTCTCCAGCCCTGTTTGTTTGTTTGTTTGAGGTAGGATTTCATTCTAGCCTAGGCTGACCTGGAATTCGCTATGTAATCTCAGGCTGACCTCGATCCTCCTACCTCCACCTCCCAAGTGTTGGGACTAAAGGTGTGCACTACCCTCTACATGTGGGAGTCATCCCAAGGTTTGGCGAGAAAAGAAGTCCCTTTAGATCACATACCTGGAGCAGGTGGCCTGCCAGAGTCAGACTCCTGAATGGAGCCTCAGATATCACCCGTGAGCAGGACTTTGCCCCTGATTCCTGATGCCAACGCAGGTGTCAAAAACAAATTCTCTCTTCCTTTCTGCCTGCTTGATAAGCACAGACTTTCCAGGACATTAACATTGGCAAGTGGCTGTGGGACCCTGTGGTCTATATGAACTGAGTTGCTCTGAAGTGAACTGTGGCAGCTCACTGATGAGTGAGGATGCTGTGACAGTGTTGTGTTCCATGGAGTTCCACACTGTAGAGTCTACCAACTACATATATAAGTGAAGCCATGTGCAAGTGAGTATGATTATTACCCTGTCCAATAGAAACTGCTGTCTATACTCTATGACCCCCAAGGCAGGTCTTTTTTGGTCTTCATGCCATCATCCAGTTTGCTGGGTGGTCCATGTGGGAGGCAGAAGAGATGAGTTATCTGCCACGGATATTGAAGGACATCTCCTGTGCTGAGGGCCCTCATGTTCCCTTGTATAGATTCTTCTTTATGTCCATCAGGATTTATTTTGTTTAGCGAGAATTATCAATTCTACTGGGACCATGATCATCTCTCTTTTATAGTAGGAATGTTTTTATTGCAGACCTAAATAATAGGGGAATTAAGTAAAGATTCTCACAGAGGTCACAAACTGGCACTTCAGTATAAGTTAACAGAATGACAATTTAGATACTGTGCTATGTCTTTTTTTTTTTGTCTCATCTATAAACCATAAGCTTTGTTCAAATTTTAATAGTTTTTTCTTATTTATTTGCAAGCAGAGCTGGGGGAGTGAATGGGTGCCCCAGGGCCTCCAACCACCGCAAACAAATTCCAGATATATGCTCCATTTTGTGCATCTGGCTTATGTGGGTTCTGGGGAATTAAACCCAGGTCGTTTAGAGCTTTAATCAATGAGTCATCTCTCAAATTTCAAGAGATTTAAAGACATGGAAAGAGTTGAGCTTTAAAGTGTCAGTAGAGTTTTAGAAATCCCCCCCCCAGAAAAGAATACCCAATTTTAATAATAAATACAAAAAAAGTTAACTTTCAATCATAGAATTTTAACTTTTAAATTTTCCATTACTTTTACAGAAAAAGACACTATGGATGTGTGGTGCAATGGCAGAACCATGGAGACAGCAGTAAGTTCCCTGTAGGCTTTTCCTAGTGCTTGTGTCTGTGGCCATTGGAATGTGGCTATGCTTTCTAACTCTGGAGCTTTTTCCCCTTCTCATTTAAAAAAAATTGTATTGTGAGGAGAGAGGGGGAGAGAGAGAGAATGGGTGTACCAGGGCCTCCTTCCACTGCAAACAAACTCCAGATACATGTGCCACTTTGTGCATCTGGCTTTACATGGATGCTGGGGAATTGAGCCCAGACCATTAGGCCTTGCAAGCAAGCACCTTTAACTGCTGAGCCATCTCTCCAGCCACACTTTCTCATTATATTTTTATTTATTTATTTGTAAGCAGAGAGAGACAAGATAGACAGCTATAGAATGGGTGTGTCAGGGCCCCCAACCACTGCAGACAAACTCCAGGTGCATGTACACCTTTGTACATCTGGCTTTATGTGGGTACTGGGGAATTAAACTTGGCTCATTAGGTTTTGTAGGCAAGCACCTTAACTTAGCTGAGCTCTCTCTCCAGCCCCTTTTCTTTTTTTTTTTTTGAAACTAGGTTTGCTGTGTAGCCCAGACTAGCCTCAAACACACAATCCTCCTGCATCAGCCTTTTAAATGGTGGGATTTCATGTGTACACCACAACTGGCTTCTAATTCTATCTGGTGTTTACAGCAGCAATAGACCCTGGCATGCACATACACATGTGCAAATAAATTTTCAGTAACAAAATAAGTGCTAGAGAGATGGATGAACAAGAATAAAGGCACTTGCTTACAAAGCCTGACAGCCCAGGGTTCGATTCTCCAGTTCCCACATAAAGCCAGATGCACAAAGTGGTGCGTGCATCTAGAGTTTGCAGCGATAGGGGCCCCTGGTGAGCCCCTTCTCTCTCTCACTCTAGGATATTTAAAAAAAAAATAGCAGAAGAACTAAACATAATCTTTGGACTCCAGATTTGCAAGGCTTAGCATTTCATTATGTGTCAGGTACTTCTCAGCAGTGTGAATTCTAGACTGCCGACCCTTCTTCCTCTGTTGTCCTAGGGTGAGTTCGTAGATGATGGGACTGAAACACACTTCCTTGTTGGGAACCATGACTGTTACATAAAGGCTGTCAGCAGTGGAAAGCGAAAAGAAGGAATTATTCATACCCTCATTGTGGATAATAAGGAAATCCCAGAGATTTACAAATGACATATTGTTGGTAAATGTTAAACTGAAGAAATGAACATTAGGACTTTTAAATTAGTTTGGTAATTAATGTATTTGATATGTACATATTAGTATATTTAATCTTGAGTGTTTTTCCTTTTTGTTGTTGTTACTTAAAACTAATATTCCAACAGGAAAAAAACATTTGAAATCATAATTTTTTAAATGATGTTTTAAGTTCAAATAGAAAAAAAAAAAAGAAATGGACCAAAGTCACTGTCTCACCACAGTACCGTAGTACTGAAGAACACTGTAGTACTCTGTACTCTGTGGTACTGTAGTAAGCACTAGAGTAACATTGGTGCTGCTGGGCACCACTCTCAGAAGTGGACCTGTCCTCATAGATTGTCATCTGTGCAGTCAGGTTGCTTGGAGTTTGAAACAGTTGGTTTATAATGATGCAGTTAGTTTAATTGAGGGAGACAAGTATTTTTTAGTCTGGAGACATCAAGCCAATAGCAAATTGAATAAAAATTAATATAAAATGTGGGTATTTGAATATGTTGTTTTATTAGCACTATGAGAACAAAAATATGAATAGGAAAAAAGAGAAATTTGTTTACAAAGATTGCATCAGATGAGAAGCATGTCCAGGCAGGCTTTAAAACTCAGCTACACTTACCTGTCAGGATGGTCATGGCATCAGTGTAGGTACTGGTGATAAAGTGGTGCCCGCTGGGCAGACTCTCACAGACCAACCCAGGCAGCACATGTGTGCAAACATGTGGTTTGTTTCCTCCCTCGTCTCTGAACGCAGGGTTTACTTGTAGTTGTTACCCCAGGCTGATCCTCTGGGAAGGGTATTACTCATTTTGTACACTTGATGTGTGCTACGCCCACAGCTGTGACACCTGTGTAGCTGTAGCAAAGTATGCCGCTGCGCTGGAGTCCGGCAGCTGAAGGGTTGAGGTTAGAGCTTCGTGGAGCGTGGCCTCAGGCAGGTCCCCTGCAATCAGCAGTCGTCATGCAGCCTGAGGTTCCCTAGGAAACCCTGGAGGACAAAATGGCTCTGACGAAAGTCCTTGTTGGCACTAATCATGATCTTTCTTTGTATGTCCTATCTGTGTATTCTCCCAATGACAGCACACCCAGTACAAGTCAGCGCCAATGTAACTACAGGAAGCTATGATGAATTAGGAAATATGTGGGTAAATTATGCAGGGAAAAGGCAACTATAGAATA
>PVHP010043338.1:0-14478 GCA_004024765.1 Zapus hudsonius
CTTTCTTGGTTAATATATGTTTGTAATAGGTTCCAGTCATCTCCATGGCAATCCAGATGTGCTAGAGGTGGGCAAGAGCCCACAGACCCAGCAGTTAGTCTGGTTACTATCCTGAGCATATTCTTGGACCCAGGCAAGAAATTAGTTTCCATCCTGGGTATAGACTGGTAGAATGAAACCAAACAACCATGAACAAGGATAGAAAGTGAGCCATGCTTTGTGATGAGAGAAAAGCAGACTGTTGGGTCCTCCTGTGAAGTATTCTCCTGTCTCTGGCTCTACTTTTTCCCTAAGTGTTTAAGATCAAGCAGGCAGCCAAAAATGTAATCAAGAATGTTATTTGGGAAGTCACTGATGGCTCTCCAAGGAGGATTTTTGGGACTTGAGAAGAACATAGTTGCTTCTCCAGCATTGGTGGTGTTCAGTTAGGAGGAGTCCTGGTCATGTGCTGACCTTGGCTTTCCCTTTGTTGGGAGGCTGGGAGGACAGTCAGTCCTCAAGTGGACTCTCCAGTTCTTGATTGTACACTGATTTGTTTCTGGGTCTCCTTGTCTTCCTTGTTCAGAAAGACAGGTGACACTCAGAGATTCAGTACAAAACACCTTAGGGTTGTCCCTTCACCTCTTGTGGCCTTGTGACATGGGAGCAAAGACCAAAATATCAGCCTATTTGCTCCTGTGGTGCCAATTGTCTTTGGCTCCTATATCAACAGTTAAGACACAGGAAGCCAGTTATGTCAGTGACAGGGTGGAGACTTATCTCATTCTGGAGTTGGCTAGTGTCTGAAAAGCACCTTGAGATCATTACTGCTATGATCTGGTGACGCTTATCTTTCCTTTTTTCCTTTTTTATTTTCCTTTTCTCCCTTTTTTCTCCTATTTTTTTTTCTTTTTTGCTTCCCAACTATAATAGAAGTTTCAGATTGAAGCAACTGCTCTAAGTTCTTGTTTGATTCAACCATCAACTTTTGTAGCTTTTTACAAATATTAGGTTTGGACTGGGTTAGAAATTTATCTTTTTTAAAATATATTTTATTTATTCATTTTCAAGCAGAGAGAGAGAGAGAGAGAGAGAGAGAGAGAGAGAGAGAGAGAGAGAGAGAGAATGCACCAGGGCCACCACCTTGTGGTTGTGGCTTATGTGGGTCCTGGGGAATTGAACCCGGGACCTTAGGCACTGGAGGCAAGTGCCTTATCTGCTGAGCCATCTCTCCAGCCCAGAAATTTATCTTTAAGAAGAATTTTCTCCTCCATAGTATCTGGAGTTATGTTAATATGCTTTCTAATTGCCTCCTTAAGTCTTTGGAGGAAGGCAATGGCAGCTCCTCTTTCCCTTGCATTATCATGGATAGTACATTATAGTTCCAAGGTTTTATCTTAGCTCTATGAATTTCCCCTAAAATACAGTATATAAAATGCTTTCGGCTCTAAGTCCCCTGTCTGTCATTTTCTGCCCAGTTAGGACTGTCTGTGGGTATTGCTGCTGCCCCTGTGGGGATTGTAGGATCCCCAGGATCATGGTTCTCAACATGAGCAGTAAAATAGTCATTCCCCACTGCTATTGCCTCAGTTTACACCCTCTGTGTTTCTATGGAAGTTAAACTCTGATCTAATATTAAGGTAACATCCCTCCAAGTAACTCATACTGTTTAGTAAGCTTATAAAAGACATCAAATAGTGGTCAGGGTCTATAGATAAATTGTCCAATTCACATTGTATCTCCTTTACCTCATTAACAGAGAAAGGCCTAGGGACATAAGTGATTCTTTGTCCCACTGGGGCCTCTTGTAGAGGATATAACCCTGGAGGGGCAGTGGATATCTCTCTTGAAAGCATTTTGTGACCCTGACATTTAGATTCTGTTGGGTACAGAGGACAGGGATCAGGCTAGTGAGGGGGGCATTGGATATGTCCTCCATGGGGGCTCATGGGCCTCAGAGTGAAGAATGTCAGGGTCAGTAGCTGGTGGGGGAAACCCTAGGCTTGGTTTCTTAGTAGGTTCTGGAGTCTCCTTAGGAGGCTCAGAGATCACCCTTGGAAGCTTGGGGTCTCCTTAGAAGACTCTGGGGTCTCTAGGAGGCTTAGGGTCAGCTTCTAGAGGATTTGGAAGGTTAGGAGCGGTTGGGATACCCCCAGCAGCTGGGGTGATCAGGCCAAACTGGTAATTAGTAGCCCACTCAGGATGGTCACAATTATGAAAGATTAATTGTACATATGACACCTCAGTCCATTTCCTCGTCTTTCAACAGAAATGATCAAGTTGGACTATTGCACTGTACTTAAAGCTGCCCTGTGTTGTCCATTTTCCCCCATTCTATAAAGGTTATTGAGGCCAAGCCTTTTTATAATAGAAAATTAATGCTTCTTTCCTAAAGCTTAACAGGTCTAAGTTGGCCCAGTTTTCAAGTATGGAGGCCAGAGGAGATTTAGGATTTGCCTTGGAAGCAGAATGTCCTATCTGAAATGACAGTGGAGAAAAAGAAGCAGAAGATTTTTTAATCAGAATCATGCCCGATTAATGGTTCTCATCTCTGCTGTAAACAGGGTCATCTCTTTAGAGAACTGATTCTGGGACTAGAAATTTGGGGTGTCCTTTGTATAGGAGCTTGGATCCCAAATTTTGACCTTTGTCCCAAATCTAAGAAGACAACATAGTGCGCACTATGTATTTTCTTGAAGCAAGGAGAGGCCCCTTCAGGAAGTCCATGCCACATCCTAAGGGGCCAGTTCCCAAGCTTGGCTTCTCCAGACCCCCCAGCATGGATCTCATATGATGGCATATGAGAGCACCCGAGGTAGTATGGTTAGGATTTAAGTATAGAGATCATGCATACTTCTGTCTTAGTTCATCTAACCACTCAGCTGGGGGGTGGCTTGAGACCTCCTTCCCATTTCTCCCCTTGTTGGGAGTCTGGTGTTTCAGGGTGGCCTTGGAACTATGGCTCTATTGTTCCCCTTCTTCAAGGGGAATCTATTATCATTATTTTAAATCTAGGGATGTAAGGCATGGTTAAATACCATTGGTTGAGATCAAGAATGTCACACCCAGTAAATCCTAATACTGACTAGCATCTCTTATAAAAGGAAACTGGGCCCAGTTTTCATTCGTCTTTCTCATAACCTTCCTTTATCACTTATTCATTACATTCTATCAGCCTTTCAAGGTCTGTTTGCAATCCTTCCTGTATTTCTCTCCATTTTTGAGAGAAATCCCTTCTTAGCAATGTCCCTTCTTGGTGCCTTTTAAAAATACCATTCTTTATTTTTCTTCATTAAGTTCCACTAAAATTCCTTCTTATTGATCACATCACAACATCTAGCATTCACAATTTCCATCTATCTTTTGCAAAACAGTTTAAAATAGGAGGTAATCATACAAAGGAGAAAAGGCAGAAAGAGAAGAATAAACAGTGCATCTATTAGTCCCCTTTTACCTCTCTAATGCTTTGTCTTTTGTATTCTACCTCACCAAAAACTTCCTTTGGGATTCAGAAATCCTGGAAAAATATAAGTCAAGCACATTAGGAATTAATGTTACACAATGAGGAAGTCACCCTGGTAGTTTTGTCTCTGTGCATCAGAGGCTGTAAGCGTGGAGCTTGCTTGATGGCTCCGGTTTCTCTGTAACACCCAATTTTTGTTTTTTGTTTTCCCGCTAAATAGGATGAATTCACCTATATTGGGGAATAAAATTGGTTAATCAGATGTATTGTGCAGGAAAATCCACATGGTGGCAATGTATCCCCTTAGGTCCAGGTGGTTGTCGCCATCTTGGGTGGGTCCTCATCCTGGGTTGGTCGGCCATCGTGGCTGTGGCCTGTGGAGAAGGAACTACAAGTGGTTGTTGCTGCCATTTTAAGTTACCATGGAAACTGCTTTTTCCTCCCCGCCAAATTGGAACCCAGTGTATCAGCCATGTGGCCTTGGGTCTCCACTGTGCTGGATGCCCTCAGCCAACACTATGGTGCAGCCCCGGCTCTGTCCGTGATGGGGTTTGCCTCTGCTCGACCAGTGGCCAGCCCTGAGCGGTGGTCGGCCAGCAGCAGCAGCAGCCTCCCAGCAAAGGCACCCAATGCCTGAGGGCGGTTTTCTCTAGCAAGAGCGTTATAAGAGAAAGATTTCCATTCCCTTAATGTTCAAAAATAGAATAAATGTGGGAATGAGAAATGATTCTTAGATCTCGGTGGGACCTCCATTACTGTACGGGAACTGGATACGGCATGTGGACACCTAGGGCTTCACCGCTTTACTTTCCCAGAGTTCGTGTCTCAAAATGCCAAAGAATTGGACACTTTCTGACAGAAAGCATTTTCTCTTCGCACACGTTTATTCTAGATCAGAGTCAGTTTAAGGGAAGGGGGAATGGGACGGGGAGCAGCCCAGTCACCACGTGGTCTGTGAGGTTTACAAATCATCATCAAAAGTGCACAGAATTACCAAAAAGTGAAGAAAAAAGAAATAACACACATGATAGAGAGAAAATTCTCCTTCCTCCCTCTCTGATCCCCGTAACGAGATCAGAGGAGGGGGAGGGGCACCACTCACCACCCGGTCCGCACACAGTCAGGACAGGAAAAAAGGGAAGAACGTGTCCCCAGTTTAAGTTAGGGCCTTTAAAGGTTTTTGCTGGGGTGGGGCGAGTGGCAGAGCTCCAGCCTGGGAGTGTCCTTGATAATATGATGTGAGGTCACTGTCTGAGGCCACGCCCTGTCTACCTGTGGGAGGGGTCTTTCTCCTAATCCCTCTCAATGTGACTATGACAGTTTTGGTATCAGAGTGTGTGGTGATATTGCTGAGATGAATCTGACCACATGGATTTTGATCTTCTGGAACTTGTGTGCTGGAGGAATGGACATGGACTGGGGACTTGGGACTGAAGACACCTTCCAGAGCGGTAAGCCAAGTTTTATAGACTATTCTGGTGAGAATTTGGAAATGCTCAGTGCAGAGAGAATTGCATTTGGAGGCTTGGCTTGTGAATTTTCTAAGGGGAAGGAGAGACTGCAGAAAACATTAATAGAAGTGTGTGCCTGGGCCAAGGGGTGGATGCGTCCTACTGCCCATGCCCAGAGAGTTTGACCAAGGCTGAATTTAAGAAATGGACTGTGTGCTGGACTACGGATATGGGACTGAGATTTAAGATTTGAAGTTGGAGAAACCTCAAAGCAAGTTAACTTACTGGCCCAGAGACTGGCTTTTGATTATGGCCCAACTGCTTTACATTGAAACAATGGAGAGATGCCTGAGGTGTTTCCACCCAGCAAGGACAGAAAGATGGACTGTGCAAACTCTTTGGAAAGGAAATCGCTGAAAGAAAGGAATCTGCTCTTCAAGGTTACATTTATTTTGTCCCTGAATTAACAACATGGCCGTGTCCTGCATACCTGGTACTACTTTTGGAAGCATGAGGAATGCATGTATGGAGTGGGTCGTGAAGTGCACACAGTTCCAGGAGCCGCTGCTGAGATGCGGTATTTGGAACAGGGCGTGGAGTCCCTGGTTGGCAAGTGAAGCCATTGGAAGGTGGACCATGGTTTGCAATGGAGACCCGAAGACGTGGACATACCAGGACTTTGCAAGGACGACCATGGAGCGCTGTTGGCTTGGGATGGAAGCTTCCCCAAGTACTCAGCCAAGCTGGAGGGACAAAATTGAAAAATCCAGAGACTTGTCAGTCACTGGTTGTGCTATGAGACTTGAACTGCAGATGTGAATGTTGCTGATGTCTGCTGAGTTTGCATTGGCCCAGTCTTTCCTTGTTATGCCTCATAGCCATTGGAAATGTTTGCTCTGTGCCATCATATGTTAAAAGCTTATAACTTGTTTTGATTTTACAAAATTTAAAGTTAAATAATCATAATTCTTTTGGGGGCCAGGGGTGGATTGTGGTAGTTTGAATAATGTCCCCCAAAAGAATTAAGGATTTATTAAAATTATTAGTTGTCTCCAGGCTTCTGGCTGGAGGAAGTGCCACTTTGGCCTAGCCTCCTGGGGACTGGCCCTTTCTAATTCAGATGTAAAATACAAAAGATAGATTTGCAAAAGAAGAGCAGGAACCCTGACCTGGAGTTCTGCATTTTGTGAAACACAGTGTGTTACAGTGTGCTTGCTTGGTGCTGGTGCTGGGCTTCTGTCTCTGTCTCTGCTTGGATCTGTGAAAAGGGGCCAGCCTTTTTTCCCTTAACTTCTTCCCCTGGATCTGCTCAATAAATATTTTCCTCCCATAATCGTGCGTGGTTTGGAGATTCATCCCAGCGGCGTGTGGCTGACTGCGACAAATTTGGTGCTAGAAGTGGGGTGTTCTGCTGAGATGAATCTGACCATGTGGATTTTGATCTTCTGGAACTTGTGTGCTGGAGGAATGGACATGGACTTGGTACTTGCAACTGAAGATGCCTTCCAGAGCGGTATGCCAGGTTTTATGGACTATTCTGGTGAGAATTTGAAAATGCTAAATGCAGAGAGAATTGCATTTGGAGGTTAATTTATGAACTGTTTAAAGGGGAGGAGAGACTATTGAGGACTTTATTGGAACTGTATTACTATAATAAGGGATGGGTATATTCTACAGCCCATGCCCAGAGAGTTTGATCAAGGTTGAATTTAAGTAATGGACTGATATGCTTGGCTAATGATGTGAAACTGAGAATTTTAATATTTAAAATTGGAAAAACTGGGGGGAGGGGAGGGCAGCGGGGAATTGGCGATAACAACTCATTGTTAGCCCACTAAATGTTGTAACTCATTATGGACAATAAATTTTTTAAAAAAAAGATAAAATAAAATAAAATAAAATTGGAAAAACTCAAAACAATATTAAAACTTTCTGGCACTGAGATTGCCTAATGATTGTTTAGTTTACATTGGTCCAGTCTCTCCTTGTTATGCCTCATGGCAGTTGGAAATGTTTACTCTATGCCATTATGTGTTACAATGTTAGTTGTTTTTGTTTGTTTGTTTGTTTGTTTCGAGGTAGGGTCTCGCTCTAGTCCAGGCTGACCTGGAATTCACTATGTAGTCTCAGGGTGGCCTTGAACTCACGCGATCCTCCTACCTCTGCCTCCAGAGTGCTGGGATTAAAGGCATGCGCCACCATACCCAGCTCAAAATGTTAGTTGTTTTGATTTTACAAAATTCACAGTTAAGAGACCTTGGCTTTGTGTTGGGGGGGGGAGATTATGCATTCCTGGTTGTACATGGAATAGTTATATAATGTTAGGTGGAATTATGACCTTGTTACTGTCTTCATTTGTAAATTAAGTATGATGTAAGGAGATATCGCTTGATGTCAAGTTCACAAGGGGTGGACTTGTGATGATTAAATTTTGTTGTCAATTTGACCTGTTTAGTAATCTACTTTAATACTAGGTGGGTTTCTGGGGTTGCTTACAGGAAGGATTAACTAAAAGAGGAGTTCCCTTCTCCAGATGAGCCCTTCCTCCAGAGTGGGCAGCCCTCTCATTAGGGGGCAGGATGTAAGCAAGCTTGAAGGGAAGGGAATCTCTCCTTTCTACTCACCTTTTTGTTGGTATGTGTGTATGGTGTTGGTGATGGCTGCCTGGACCAGTGAAAAGGGACCAGCCTCTTTCACCATTATGGAACTTCCCCTGGATCTGTAGCTTCAATAAATCCCTTCCTCCCATAACTGTGTCTGGTTTAGAGGTTCATCCCAGTGGTGTGGGGCTGACTACAATACATGACAGACACTTTACCAACTTTGTTCCTGTGTTAGAGTTCTCTAGAGGAACAGAATTTACAGAATAAATTAATATTAAAGGGGGGGTCTTATTGCATTAGTTACAGCAGTCCACTACTGTCTGCAGGCTTGAGAGTCAGGAAACCTGGCAGCTGCTCAGTCCACATGGCTGGATGCCTCAGGAGTCTCAATCCAGCACTGATGGCCTGGAGGCTTTGGAGAGCTGCTGGTCTTCAGTTCATGTTGGGAGGCTGAAGAAACTTAGTTCCAATGACAATGAAGGACAGCAGAACAACCATATGCTATATATATATAGCCCAGCGCCTAAAGGGCCACCTACTCTGTGTGTGGTGGATCACGCCTTTAATCCCACATTCTCCAGTACCCAGGTAAACCAGATGCAAAAGGTGGCACATGTGTCTGGAGTTTGTTTGCAGTGGCTGGATGCCCTGGAGTGCCCATTCTCACTCTACCGCTCTCTCTCTCTCTCTCTCTCTCTCTCTCTCTCTCTGTCTGTCTGCAAATAATATATATATACAAAGCCAGGACTGGGGAAGCTGGCTTAGCAGTTATAGGTGCTTGCTTGCAAAGTCTGCCAGCCCAGTCAAAAATATGCATGTGTAGCCAGGTGTGGGGGTAGGAGGATAGCTGGGAGTTCAAGGCCATTCTGGGGCTACAGAGTGAGTTCCAGGTCAGTCTGAGCTAGAGTGAAACTCTGCCTCAAATAAAACAAACAAGAAAAAAAAACAAACTTTAGAATCTGTGGTGTTATTATCAGTAAGCAAGGGCATTCCATAACAAAGTGATGACATTAAAACCCTATAAATATCTATGCAATTGAAATAGACCAGTTGAGAAAACTTTAAAAATAATAGAAAAAAATCCGTAAATGTAGTTAGAAATTTCATACTGCCCTCTCAGTAGCTGACAGTTACCACCTTTTGCTCTGTGTAGGGAACAAGAGAAAGAAAAGAACTGGCATGTATGTAATACCTGCTAATTCAGAGGCTTAGACAGAAGAATCACATGTTTAAGACCAGTTTGGCCAACATGATGAGACCTCAATCTCAATTTTTAAAATTCAGAAAAGCCAAGACTTGGAGATCTTTGCAAGTCACACATTGGATATGGAACTTGTATCTAGAATATACAAAGAACTCTTAACAACTCCACAAGAAGAAAACAGTAATGTACAATGTATTTTGTACCAGGTACACAAAGCTGACTACAACAATACCTAAGCAGAAAATTTACTAAAAAAGTTATACAGGTGGTACTAAGGGCGGGGGGACCTGGCTGCCTCCTGTACTATCCATAACCCCCAACCCCATGGGTTGATCCAGCATGCCCACCGAGGAGGATACCAGTGGATTGGGGACAGGGAGGAGGGAAATGGGGATAACAACATAATCTTTGCTAATACAATGTATCTAATTTTGGACAATAAAGATATCAGTTTTAAAAAAGATATACAGGTGGTCAATAAGAACATTAAAAAATCCTGGGTTGGAGAGATGGCTTAGCAGTAAAGGCTTTGCCTGCAAAGCAGAAGAACCCGAGTTCAATTTCCCAGTACCCACATAAAGCCAGATGCACAATGTGTCTGGAGTTCGTTTACAGTGGCTGGAGGACCTGGTGTACCCATTCTCTCTCTCTCTCTCTCTCTCTCTCTCTCTCTCTCTCTCTCTCTCTTGCTCTTGCTCTCGCTCTAATTTATAAAATATTTCAAAAAATAATTTCCTAGGAGGCAGAGGTAGAAGGATAGCCATGAGTTCACGACTACCCTGAGACTACATAGTAAAATCCAGGTCAGCTTGGGCTAGAGTGAGACCCTACCTCAAAAAAAAAAAATCCAAAATCATTGGTCATTAAGGGACGTGCAAAATATAGCCACACCGCACAATCAATGATAAAGTTTTAGAAACTGATAAACTCTAAATTGCTGATGAAAGTGAAACCACCATGTGAAGCCCCTCTGGGAAAGCTGGGTGGTTTTCTTATAAAGTTCAAAGAACAAAAAGAAAAAAAGAAAAAGTTCAAAGAACATTTATCATACAATCCACTCCCAGGTATCTTCCCAAGTGAACTGAGGACTTGTGTTCACTTGTATGTGAATGTGTGTACATAGAGCTTTACTTGTGTGTCAGAAATGATAAACATACTTCAGTAGGTGGCTGCATAAGTGAACCGGTGTATTCATCAAATGGAAGACAGCTCAGGAATGATAATGAACTCTTCACGGGAGCACGGAGGAATTTAAATGCATTCTGCTACAGACTCAGGAGGCTGCACATTTTGTACTTTGATTTATATTCTGGAGATGGAAAACAGGTCGGTGGCTGCCAGGTGGTGAGGGCTAAGAAACTCGTTATGAAGGGCTGGCCTGAGGGAGTGTGAGGGCAGTGGACTGTGCCCTTCTCTGTACAAGGGCCAGGGTGCAGCTTGGCACCTCAAACACCACAGCAGGATTAACTTTCCACTCTGGGGAGTTAGGAAGAACATATTCCAAGCCCGGCAATGGGGGAGTACAAATGCATATTTCATCGCTGTCTTCAAGAACTCCAGGAGCTGTGATATACCCAGACCTTGTCTTCTAAATGAAAGCAATGAGGACTTTTTGGGGAAATGACTGCCTCTGATTCTAGGGATGGAGTTGGAGGTGGGGGAGGGTAAGCGGGAATGCAACCTTGTGTGGTGCTAGAAAGTGAACATCTCATCCTACCGAGGTGTGATGGTTTCCAGGTGTTCCCCATAAACGTGTGTTCTGATTGCTTGATCCCCAGCTGATGGCAGTTTTGGAATAGGAACCTTGTTGGAGCTGTGTGGTTGAGGGCGGGCTTATAGGGGTTCTAGCCGGCTTCCCCTTGTCAGTTTTTGGCAAACCTTGCTGCCACTGTTTGCAGTGCTGTGTTGAAGGTGATGTCCACCCTCTGTTCATGGTGTCATTTTCCCTGTCATGATGGAGTCTCCCCTCAAGTCTGTAAACCAAAATAACCCCATTCCTCCCTTTAACCCCATTCCTCCTTTTTGTTCAGGTTCTTTCTGCGCAGCAATGAGAGAAGTTAACTACTCCAGTTTTGGTGCCAGAGAATGGGATTCATCCTTAGTGCAAGAACCCTGATTCTATGGCTTTGGCCTTTTGGAACTGATTTACGGGAAGAATGTGGAAGGATTTGAAACCTTACCTAAGAGTCATTATGCATTGCTGTCAGTACAGCTTGATGAACCATTCTGGTCAGAGTTAAAAGACCTCAATGCAGTAAGGACTATGGACTGTGAGGTTTGGCTTACTACAGTGAAAAAGAACTTTGTCAGGACTGTGACAGAAGCAGTTTGTAGGAGAGGCTGGCTGCACTTGGCCTGCCTGTGTCCGGAGAAGTTGTGCAGGGTTGCTTTGAATGGAAATGAACTGGTGTGAGCAGATGGAGAGGGCACAGAAAGAAATGAAATCTCTGGGCTGAAACTGCTGCCTGTTCAGCTGCAATTGTTTGAGAGATGACAGCCATTGAGACTGGGCCAGGCGATCTGCACTGGGACAGCAGGAAGAATGCAGACTCTTTTGAAGTTAGGGGCCTAAATGTTGAAGGATGTTTCTTGCTATTCAAAGTTGGCTTTGTTCCCCCCTGGATTAACAAGTTGGTTGCACATCTGGTAGCTATGGAATATCACAAATGCAGAAAGAGAGGGTCATTGGATTTGCAACACGGTTCTGTTTTTGGAAATGGCCATAGGCAGTGTGAAACAGGTGTGTTGGATTGCCTGTGTGGAGACCTGATGGAGCCATGAGGATGAACTGTGAGTTGCAGTGAAGACCCAATGAAATGCCAGGACTATGGATGGCTGTCAAGGAGAGCTATCAGCACCGGATGAAGTTTTCCTGGACTGTGAGTAGCCAAGCTGGAGGAACAGAGTTGGGACTACAGAGACCAGTCACTGGTTATTATCTGACTTGGAGTTAGATTTTGATGTTCACCCTGCTTGTTTTCAATCTCGTATTGGTTCAATTTGTCTTTGCTATGCCCAATGCCATCTTTTGCAGTATAAATGTTCTGTGCCATTATGTGTTTTTGTTTATTTGTTTGTTTTGGTATTATGGCCCAGTTGAATGACATTGGATTATGAGGATGTTTGAATATCACCTAGATTGTTAAAAACTGTGGGGACTTTTGGAGTTGAGCTGAATGCATTGCATTTTATATCATGTATGATTATTAGTTTGTGGAGGCCTGGGGCAGATTGTGTTGGTTTTATCCAGGTGTCCCCCACAAATGAATATGTTCTGAATGCTTGATCTCCAGCTGATGGCAGTTTTGGAATTATAACTTTGTTGGAGCTGTGTTGTTGGGGGTGGGCTTATCGGGGTTCTAGCCAGCTTCCCATTGCCAGTGTTTGGTACACTCTCCTGCTGCTGTTGTCCACATGATGTTGACCAGGAGGTGATGTCCACCCTCTGCTCATGCCATCGTTTTCCTTGCCATCATGGAGCTTTCCCTTGAGTCTGTAAGCCAAAATAGACCCATTCCTCCCATCAACTGCCTTTGGTTGGGTTCTTTCTGTGCAGCAACTAGAGTGAACATCTCATCCTACCAAGGGATCCTGGATTTCTTCACCCTGGACCATGTACTTCTCTCTAGCATGACACCCAGGGAGAGAGCTGCCAGTCAACAACCACACTCAGCAGGAAGTAGCCACAGCACCATGGTACCAGTGTTCCAGTGAACTGGTCCAGTGAACTCGTCTCCTTGATGGGGGATGTTAAAAGGAACACTGGTGCTACAATGGTGAGGCTGGGGAGATGGCTCAGTGGATAAAACACTCACAGCTCAAGCTGAAGTACTGAAGGTCAATCTCAGGCCTCATGTAAAAAGCCAGAAGCTGTGGCAGGAGAATTTCCCCCAAACAAGCCTGTGGTGAGTGAGGCCAAGCACCTCAGAACAAGAATCCAGAGAGAAACCCTGCCTCACATGAGGTGGACAGGTGAGGACTGACCTAAAGGTTGTCCTCTGACCTCCAGGTGCAGGCTGTAGCATGTGCATGCCGCCTTCTCTCTCTCTCTCTCTCTCTCTCTCTCTCTCTCTCTCTCTCTCTCTCTCTCATACACACACAAATTTAAAAGAATGGGGCTGAGGGGATTCCTCAATGGTTAAAGCCTGCTGGCTTAAGTTCAATTCCTCAGTAACCATGTCAATTCAGACACCAAAAGTGGTGCATGTATCTGTAGTTCATTCACATTGATAAGAGGCCCTCACATGTCTACACACACACACACACACACACACACACACACACACACACACACACACTGAGGAAAGTAAACAAGAGCCTTGCAGCTAGGTAGGCGACAGCCAAAGTGACCAATTAAGAGCAAGGACAGGGTTCTGGAACACCAACAAAGCTGGACTCAGCAGGCTCCAGCTGTTTCCCCTCTTTCCCCTCCCCCACCCAAGAGACTGATGGCCCTTTGCCTTGTAAACTTCTCAACTTTATGGTAGATACATCTTTCACATAGTCTGACATCTAACTGTCACACCTAAATTATGAGTAAGAATGGCCTCTAAGAACACCTCTACTGTCCCAGGAAAGAAACCAGCCCAGATCACCCTAGAGGGAAGGAGTCAGACATAAGGGAACTGAGGAAAACTACAGTTACATCTTGGATGTGTCTTCTGACAAAGTCCCTTCAGGTAAATATTCTTTTTTTTTTTTTTACATTTAAAAAAAATTATTGTCCATAATGAGTTACAACATTTAGTGGGCAAACAATGAGTTGTTATCACCAATTCCCCGCTGCCCTCCCCTCCCCAATACACTGATAACCTCCTCCATGGGTCATCTGGATCAGTCCTTGTGGCAGGGGACCATGGATAGCCTAGTATTCAGCCAGGTTCTCCTGGCCATGCCTCTGGATAATCTCCCCCACCACGGCTCTTACAGTCTTTCCGCCCCCTCTTCAGCATAGTTCCCTGAGTCGTGGTGGGTGAGTATTAAGGCTGCTTTAAGGTTGTGAGCTTAGGGGTCTTTGTGTCAAAATCGTTGGTTTCTGTCTCACTGGCTTATCCTGTGTTGATTGAATGGCTGTGGCTGTGGGCCCCTTGTTCATCCCGTCATTCAGGTAAATATTCTTGAAGGTCCACTTAGGATGTCCCCACCATATCAGAAACTGAGACAACTGGGCATTCCCTCACACATATGCACTCACAAAGCTGAGTCTTTGGTAGACCTGCAGTCATTATGACATCACTTGCATTGTGGTTTTGAAACCCTTTCCTTTTTGTGAGACCACAGGAGAAAATTTCCTAAAAGGAATATTGGGTCCACCATGATTTGAAACAGAGAACGGGTCACCTTACCTTGTGAATATTCACAAAGTATTTCTGCAAATCCACAGTGCAGAGCCACCCCTCCTTGGGCAGTGCTCTTGGTCTCTGGAACACAGCTGTGCTTGGCTTTGCTTTCACCGTTGCTAAAACTCCTGCTCAGACTGTCGATGTCTCTTGACTTAATATCGGACAATTTGATTTCGATTTTTGACATAGCCAATACATCCGCAGAAGCACTCATGCTGGATACAAACTGGGTGACAGCATTCTTGGCAGCATATGCAACACCCACGGTGGTAGTTGCAGTTACCAAATAGGAGAAGCCTTTTCTAGCCTCGCTGCTCTCTTTAGAAGACTTTGTGCTTTCTAAAACTTCAGTGCGACGGTAGTCAGAGAAGTCAGGCACCTTGACATCTGTGTGGGAATAACGAAAAGAAGCAGGGACGTTCAGACCCACACACGC